>CM060954.1:123509395-123694395 GCA_030765055.1 Mantis religiosa
CTCCAATGGTAATGTGATAGTGAAGATGACGGTGAGGCGAGAGGATCTACAGCTTATGCGTGCATTCCGAACGTGGACATAGGGGGCGCTTCACATGTGCTAGAAATAGGTGAAGGCGCGTATATGGCCGACTCAAAATCGCCAAACCAGACCCGGGAATCGAACTCGGTACCCTTAGCATGGAGCCGCGAACGAAACCACTGTGCTAACCCGGCAAATAAAACCTAGGAAAACATAAATATTCTATGAATAACATGTGAAGCCTCTTTCTTTTGCTTAACTTTTGTGTAAAAAAGAAATATGTACCTATCTCTTTAGGTACTCTGTTTATGTCAAGCATATTCTGTGGTGTTCACCAATTATAAGACATTATTTATTACTGATCTGTATACATTGCATGCAATTTCCTCAACTACAAATAAACATTTCTGTTTTCTTCTGCATTTTTCCCCGTGTTCACACAAGAAGAATTTATTTCAAACCTATTATATTAGTGAGCGGTTTTGAAAAGAGCTGACCATGGTTTTAGCCGTATGTATGCTTTTTATACATACAGGAAATGTGTAAATGTGTAGTGAAGCTTTTTATGTATTAAAAAGATGTAGAAGAATAGGTCATCTCCTTAGAGCGGGGTAGCGCTACAGTTAACCAAATAGGACATCCGCTTTCATTCCTGGTACTGTCGTGGGGACTTTCTCTATATGGGATACCTCTACCTAACTAAAATTTAATTTTGAGGAGAAATCACGCGTCAAGCATGCCACACAAAGGATGTAATAACAAGTTTTCGAGGTATAAACCTTTTTATTAATTTTTCGTATAATTTTTAAGAGTTCTCATGCAACTTGCTGTATGAGCATTTCCAAGAGTAAACACTCTTCGTAACAAAGACTTCCGACTCATTTGTTGACATGCGCTTAGTTGGATGACATTTTAGAGAGCAGTATATTAAAACCACACGGTACCAGGGGTGTTGGGAGGACATGCATATTTACAGTTTTCGTTTCAAAAGGGTAATACTTTTACTCCTAAAGCTTTTATTCATATATGAACATAGATATAAAAGACAATAGTTGCTTCCTAAATTATTACCATGCAGCAAAATGTTGCGCGCAAACATTGCAACTGCTGCAGTGCTGTTTACTGAAAGCATATACATGAGCCATGCACAGTAGCACACTAGTCAACATTGGGCTTTACCCTTGCACATTGTCATATGCCGTACGTTTTCGAGGATCTCACAGCATCATAAATATTTTGTTTGCCGAAATAAATCTGCTCAATAATTGTATACAGGATGTGTTATATTGACATTAGTTTCTCAATCTATTATGTTATTTTGATCTGGCGTCGTTAATTATTCTATGGAATCACGCTTTTCCTCTACATCTTCTTACAGCAATAAACTTTATATTTTGCATTATCCTGTAAGTAAAAGGGGATACAAGAAACTAATTTAAAGTCACAATTTTAAAGGCTAGTCGCTATATGCTTCCATATCCTCACAGGAATCAACAAATTAGCAACAAAAACGATAGATGGTATGAAAAACACAGACTAATAATAATGTATTTCTTGGATATGGCTGGTGCTACAGAATAACGTAGCACCAGCAGAGATTTACACTTTTTATAAAGTAAGTTTTTGGCCAAAATTTCAACCATTTACCATTATATGACATCATATAAGGTCACTTCTGAATGAAGAGAATTTTACAGGTTATCCCCAGAAAATTCAAGATATATGTCTTATTTTTTGTAGTGAATACGAGTATTTTAAACATTTTCTATTTTAATCTATATCATTAATCAAAACTTGACCTTCTTCAATTTTGCTGTGCCTCCAATGTATGTTTTGCTTTAACTGATCTCGAGGTCATCGTCATTGTCTTCTTTGACCTTATACAGAACTGTTACTTTAAGAATCGGCGCCCGTGACAGTTGCTGTGCCGCGAAGTTCATCCGTTTGCTCACCGATACTCCGTAGTTATAACTCGCGGACCTAAAACAACATAACTTACTGTACTACATTAATTACAGAAGTCGATACTCACACTAATCACAATAGCTGCTGGTAGTGTTGTCCATTTTGTGCTATACACAAGTCACATCATCGTAAAATCTTGCATTTCCATCATCAATTCTACTGCACAAATCTTATCAATTACCCTGCGAATGTTTTCTTTAAGTTCATCTAAGGCACACTGTGTGATGAACTGACATATTTTGAAAGATTAAATGCGTTATTTTCAGCAGAATAATGCGACCGCATATACTACTGGGCATCCGTAACAGAGATCCGCCGTATCATTGACAATAAAATTATAAGCAGCAGACTATGGATGGCCCGATCCCCTGATCCGACAAGATTAGAGTTTTATGTCTGGGGAGCAGTGCCCTTCTTAGGCATATCCTTCCTTTTAGTTTCTTCTTCTTCTTCTTCTTCTTCTTCTTCTTCTTCTTCTTCTTCTTCTTCTTCTTCTTCTTCTTCTTCTTCTTCTTCTTCTTCTTCTTCTTCTTCTTCTTCTTCTTCTTCTTCTTCTTCTTCTTCTCCTTCTTCTCCTTCTTCTCCTTCTTCTCCTTCTTCTCCTTCTTCTCCTTCTTCTCCTTCTTCTCCTTCTTCTCCTTCTTCTCCTTCTTCTCCTTCTTCTCCTTCTTCTCCTTCTTCTCCTTCTTCTCCTTCTTCTCCTTCTTCTCCTTCTTCTCCTTCTTCTCCTTCTTCTCCTTCTTCTCCTTCTTCTCCTTCTTCTCCTTCTTCTCCTTCTTCTCCTTCTTCTCCTTCTTCTCCTTCTTCTCCTTCTTCTCCTTCTTCTCCTTCTTCTCCTTCTTCTCCTTCTTCTCCTTCTTCTCCTTCTTCTCCTTCTTCTCCTTCTCCTTCTCCTTCTTCTCCTTCTCCTTCTCCTTCTTCTCCTTCTCCTTCTCCTTCTTCTCCTTCTCCTTCTCCTTCTTCTCCTTCTTCTTCTTCTTCTTCTTCTTCTTCTTCTTCTTCTTCTTCTTCTTCTTCTTCTTCTTCTTCTTCTTCTTCTTCTTCTTCTTCTTCTTCTTCTTCTTCTTCTTCTTCTTCTTCTTCTTCTTCTTCTTCTTCTTCTTCTTCTTCTTCTTCTTCTTCTTCTTCTTCTTCTTCTTCTTCTTCTTCTTCTTCTTCTTCTTCTTCTTCTTCTTCTTCTTCTTCTTCTTCTTCTTCTTCTTCTTCTTCTTCTTCTTCTTCTTCTTCTTCTTCTTCTTCTTCTTCTTCTTCTTCTTCTTCTTCTTCTTCTTCTTCTTCTTCTTCTTCTTCTTCTTCTTCTTCTTCTTCTTCTTCTTCTTCTTCTTCTTCATCTTCTTCTTCTTCTTCTTCTTCTTCTTCTTCTTCTTCTTCAGGGATTAGGCATTTCTGCCTGTTTGGTCTTCGCATTCCATAAACTATTCCCATCTTTTTCTAGGTCGTCCTACATATGTTTTACGAGGATCGTAAATTCTCATTAGCACCTGTACTCCTTCGTCCATTCTATTCATATGTTCTTTCCAGTTGTGTGTATCTTCTTCTATTTTGTTCTGTAATTTATATACGCCTATTTCCTCTTGAATAGTTTCATTTCTTATTAAATCTCGTCTAGTATCTTAAGAACCTCATTTCTGCTGCATGTATCTTACTTTTATCTCTTTCTTTTAATATCCAGGACTCACTTCCACACATGAAAACTGGAACTGCCATCGTTTTATGAAATGTTAACTTTGTTTCTTTCCTTGCTTTGTTTTACAATATTCTTTCTATAGCTCCACATATCTGCTTGTTTTCTGTGTCTCTGTTTAAATCAAAGCTTACATCACAGCCCAAATAACTGAAATTCAAAAGCTGTTCCAGGCATTTATTTTCAATGCTTATTTTTGATCTTACATGGTATTTTCCTCGATATGCCATTATCTTCGTTTTTTTGATATATTTAGAAGAACTTTTTCTTTCCAGTAAATGCATTTTATACATGGCACGTTGAAGACTTTCTTCATTTTCTTGTATTATTGCTACATCATCAGCATAGAGTATCACATTTAACTTTTTATTTATATTTAGCTGTATTTCTTCGTCCACTTGTTTTTATCATAATCGACCAAGCATACATTAAATAGTGTGGGAGAAAGGCTATATCCATGTCTTATACCTTGATATACTTTTATTTCTTCTGTTTTTATCGTGCTGTATTTATGATAATTTTTGTGTCTCTATACAAGTTTTTAATTGTTTCTACTATATAATTGGGGTTATCGTTTTAGTTTTATATTATTTATTGATCTCTTCATAACTTCTCCTGAGTTAATCACATTCTCAGCATGCAATTTGTTTATTTTTACAGAGAGCTAGCTGTAGAATTCCTTCCAATAAGGGTTGACTTTAGTATTCCACTCACTGACGATCTCTGTATAATATCCCTTCTCTGAAATGGTCTATCTTTTTCTGATTACTAATGGCTTTCCTTCTAGCATTTTCTCTTGATTTACTTTGTTTCCTATGACGTTGTCTTAGATTCCGCTGTGGTTTCATATTGAGAATACTGGGCAGCCCCTTAACTGACGATCGGATTGGACCTGTTCGCATAACCCAACATCCAATTGGAGTTGGAGACAAAAAATCCTGCTCCGTAAACATTTCCATCATATTTACATATTTATTTAAGGCCATTTATTATAATGACGGGGCTATTCTAGTATCACTAGTTCTTAAAGCTGTAGGGCAATTAGGAGCTTCTCGCGTGTATGAAAACACCATATTCGGGAGCTGTTTGTGGTGTATAACCATTGGACGATGTAAGCCACACTTCCCTACGCCAAAGTGATAATAGTAGTAATAATATAGGTAATAGTGCAGCCGCTAGTCAGTTGTTTCTGCAATGTCATGGGAAGAATATGGAACCACCATACAACATTCTACTATCGGTTCAGTTTCTTATATTCTCATTGTACCGCAACGAGAATTTAGGATGAGAAAGATTCTTATAATGACAACCTCTCCGCAAGGATGAATAACCTGTAGTACCTCTGTAAAATTAAACAATGACGAGTAGAGAAAGCTATACATTTTATAGACAGTTTCTTCAAAGGTGATTCACAATTATTAAAATAAAGGACGAAGTAATAAACAATAATTTATAATTGAATTAAAGCATGTTTGTTTTCCTTTCTTCCTCAGCTCTTGTTAGTTTTACCTGACTACTCCTCAGATGTTTTTATTTTCCGTTACCTGAGACAATATCTCATTTGACACTTTTTATTCTTAAGAACAAAAAGGCTGAGATGTTATATATCTGCTATAAGGACAACGGTGCAAATAAAATTATTATATAAAAGGAGAATAATTATTATCTAAGTTTCATAGGTACGAGGGTCGGTTGATATGTCCCGGGCCACACATAGAGATAGCGCCACTAGGCAAGTTTGACGGATAGCATCATATAGTTTAATTCTAGACTAGCTTGTATCCACAGTTACAGGTCAATAGCTTGTTTAGTGTTTGAATCACAGCATTTTAAACAAGTGTAGAGGTTTCACGAAAATGGAGACTTTGGAAAAACGAGCACTGATTATATATTTTCATTTGAAAGGCTTAACGCCTAAAAAACTCAAGGAGGAAATGGACAGTGCATTGAAAGACTCTGCAGTTTCATATACAATGATTACAATGATTATAAGGAAGGTTGCAGAGTTTAAAATGGGACGTACGGGCACTAGTAAGAGCCTAACTCTGGTCATTCTGTGGAATGACTCCAGTAATAATTGAAAAAAATCATCATAGTACTAGAAAACCGCAGATTAAAGTTCTTTGAAATAGCAGAGGCTGTAAACATATAATAAGAACGTGCATATCATATTTTAAGTAATGTTTTGGGCTTTCACAATGTCTGTGCAAGGTTACCGCGCACCTGATCAAAAGTTATAAAGAAAAACTGTCTCTTAACAATTTGGAGCTCTTGTGTAAAAATACCAGTGAATTTTTGAGACGGCTTATTACCATGGATGAAACTTGGATGCATTACTTCACTCCAGAAGGCAAAACAGTCAAAACAACTCCCATTATTATTATTATTATTATTATTATTATTATTATTATTATTATTATTATTATTATTATTATTATTATTATTATTATTATTATTATTATTATTATTATTATTATTATTATTATTATTATTATTATTATTATTATTATTATTATTATTATTATTATTATTATTATTATTATTATTATTATTATTATTATTATTATTATTATTATTATTATTATTATTATTATTATTATTATTATTATTATTATTATTATTATTATTATTATTATTATTATTATTATTATTATTATTATTATTATTATTATTATTATTATTATTATTATTATTATTATTATTATTATTATTATTATTATTATTATTATTATTATTATTATTATTATTATTATTATTATTATTATTATTATTATTATTATTATTATTATTATTATTATTATTATTATTATTATTATTATTATTATTATTATTATTATTATTATTATTATTATTATTATTATCATCATCATCATTATCATTATCATCATCATTATCATTATCATTATTATTATTGTTGTTATTATTATTATTATTATTATTATTATTATTATTATTATTATTATTATTATTATTATTATTATTATTATTATTATTATTATTATTATTATTATTATTATTATTATTATGACTATTATTTATTATTATTCATTATTAATTAATTAATTGATTATACTATATGGATACTCTAATGTTGGCTTTGACTAACTGCAACAATATAGTGCAACAATTTATACGATTAAGTTCCGTTAATTTTTTGGTGTACTGTATATGTATGTGGATATGGTAATAGTGTGTTTGTAATTCATAAAAATTGTGTAGATACCGTAGTATAACTGCTTTGTTCTTTATCATCCGCTTTTTTATGTTTTTTGTTCAAAACCCATGGAACCGAATATTGCAGTGAAAAGCTGCCATAAACTCAGCAATTTCTATGCAACATTTAAAGCTAACACATAAACACAGACAACAATGCCCCGCGGATAACGTACGCAGAAAAATTAATAGAATTATACAACTAGAACGTGCCCTAGGGGAGAGAAACTTTCATCTGACTTCGCAGCAACAAGAAAAGTAACAAGAAAAGTTGAAACTACCCTTAAATACCTGCACCATTAAACGACTACAACGTCTCCAAGCCACTTATATTTCATTTATTAAATCCCCTCACTCTTTTGAATGAGATGCAACAAAGTTTTGGGCACGAAATTAAATTATACCACTGTAGTGAAAAAGGGTGGCATAACATTTAAGCCCGCTTCGGTAGCGTAGATGGTAGCATGTCTGCCTCACGTTCAAGAGGTCCCGAGTTGGAATCTCGGTTGGGGTGAGCTGCCTGGATAAGGTTTTTTTCCGGGATTTTCCCTTATCCTAAAAGACGAATGTTGGGTAGCTCTAAGCTCCATGGACCCTGGGCAGATTTGAGCATCATTTCACCCATTCCATTCATCGTCCGATATGGCTTAACGTTGGAGGACGTAAAATACAAAAAAAAAAAAAAAAAAAAAAAAACACATTTAAGGTAATTTGAGCAAAAACACTACAATAAATTACAACGTTAGAAGTTGCCAAATCATTATTTTAATACCTACACCTTATTATTCTGTGGCTACTGTCTATAGGAAGCAGAGTTAGTGCTTATATTGCACTAAAAATTTTCTATCGAATTTAGTAGAATTGAGGTATACCGAAAAATAAACATAACGGCTAAAGGTATACAAAACATGTAAATATAAATACATATAAATTAATTCTTAAATTTAAATATCTTCGTTAATTTATATTTTTGAAGTGTTTTACATAAGTATAATTAATTAGATTTAAATAAGTATAATTAATTATGTTTAATACATTGATATGAGAAATGAAAAGCTACATACTGAATTTTATGAGAACAGCCAGAAAAGCTCTTCATTCTGATTGGGTAATCTTGTGGAATATAATATAATGTGGAATGCAATATAATGGAAAAAAGGAGAGAAGTATCAACCATTTTAAAGGTATTATTTGAGGAATAAATTAATATTAGCTATATCTAATAATTTTAATATAAACAAGAAGGAATCTATTTTTTGTTGTAATTTACGCCCTCCAACGTGAATTCATATCGGACGATGAATGGAATGGGTGAAATGATGCTCAAATAAGCCCAGGGTCAATCGACTGACATTCGTCTTTTAGAATAAGGGAAAACCTCGGAAAAAACTTATACAGTAACACATCCTGACCGAGATTCGAACTCCGGACCTCTTGAACGTGAGGCAAACACGCTGCCACCTAGGCTACCGAGGTAAGCAAAAGGAATCTACATTTAGTTTGATGGTTAAGAACAGTTACTCTCAAATTATACTTCGTATTCATAATACTTCGTATTTGAGATAGCCAACTGTAGCTATTATTGGTTTTATTGGTGTACTGAAAGTTTAGAACATAGGGTATGCTTCTGTTTTTATCTTTTATTTAGCAGAAATATGTTTGCCCATAATGTATGTTAAACCTATGAAGAGAAGTAATACCAAAATGCTACATGAATTTACCTTTCCAATTAGTCTCAACCAATATCTTTTTATACTCAGGAATGTTACTTGATTTTGTTTTCAACACCAGTAGAATTTTTGGGTAAGAATGAAACCTAAATTCAAGCTCTGTCCCTTGCAGCTTGTCATTTTGGGTGTGGAAACATTTTCTGTCTGACTCCCCATATGAATTCAAATTGTCTCCCACGTGTTATTTGAACAGCGTAAGGTACAACTTTTAACCCTGTATCTTACAGTGCCTTTGTCACATTCAAACGCATTTTGGTACAAGCCTCCTTTTTAGCTTCGTGTTCTGGTTGTTTTAAAAGTTGATTCTGTGAGGAATATTTTCTGGAGCAATCCAAGAAGGAGGAAAAAGATAGAGAAAGAACATTTGTGCAAATGTTTTGTTTGTAGAAGCTTCTGGCAGGTTTCCATTACAACTTCTGGTCTAACAATTACATCCCTTCTTTAAAAACAGGTGACAAGTAAATTCTCCACTGAATCAAGTGGTTTGGACTTGATGGATATAGGAAGACGTTGTCATTTATTTTTCTCAGTGCACTACTCGAAGAAAATGTCAACCGGAACTGCTAGAGACGTTAAGTGCTTCGCGGAAACATTCCAGGACAGCACCTCAAAACCTTAACTTCTTCCCATCAGAAATGATAAATATCACAGAGAGAGTCCTGAAAACACTACACTGAAATAGGTCATACAACAGCAACTTAAACTTCATATCTGCACATACCGAGACTATATTGAGACTTTTCCTTCTAATGTTCGATTTTGAATTAATAATTGAAATTATGCTGACACAAAAATATCGACGTTTTATAAGTTTTTATGCAGGGAGATAGGTAAACGTGCATGTATGTTTCCTTTTTACAGAAAAATTGCCAAAAGGATAGCTATGAAATTGGTATAGCACCTCACGAACAGTGACTTGGCGAACTACAGAGGCTTCAATTCCCCAGGAGGAAGGGATGAAATAAAGCTACGGACCATGGCAGACAGAGCACAGAGATACGCCGAAATCTCTAATAGCTTCTAGCTTCAAGATTCGTCCTCCTACAGGAGGGATGTTGGACGTTCCGGCAATCAAGTAGCCGGCTAACGTTTAGGGGGATATTATTTCTTTTGTGCAATTCCAGCATTCGTCTGACAACCAGGGATAAGAGCAAACATCAAGTTCAAAGACAATTTGAGCCTTGCAGCCTTTTCACGCGACAAGCTTGCTATTAGTATACCTGGTTTTCCTTTAGAAATGTGCCCCTATGATTACTGAAATAGTTACTTAAAATAACACCATATGCATTTGAAACATTTTTGGTTTTATTCACATAACATTCTCTACTCAATTTTCTAATCAAACGATTCTTACCAAAGCTTATTCTATCCATAACTTTCTAATATGAATAATTATTATATAGAAATTACATTATATGTATAAGATGTGCACTAGGCTAAGTAATATGCAGATTTATCTAAAAATTTGAAAGCAAGGAAATTATATCCTCTTTGCCTGAAAAATCACAATAAGCGCTTTACGACTTGAAGCTGTTTAATTGGATGATGAGGGATGCAGAAAAATTTCTCACCTTTGGTGTCAATCCTGTAGAAATCTAGTTGTTCCCCGGCAGTTCTGTTGTATCTGAAAATCATCTCAGTAGCTCTGGAGAGATGAGATCTCTCGGGCGCAGTATCGCAGCAGAGGAATCTATTGGTTCTACTGATGAATAATTTATAATTCATACTTGCATTCCAAAGTAGAGTATTTAATTCTGCATAAACATATCTTTACGTGCTTTCACACAATTTTAAATATTATAAAAATCTAGTCTTTTCTCTACCGGCGAATGATGCAGCGATTAACTATTTCTTAAAAGCGCACACGCTACTGAAGTATCTGTGATGCATCACACAAATGCAATCACATTAGAAATTTTTTGCAAACTTGCGGAGCGTCACAAAACACGTCTTGCCTCGACGATGATCTTATGCAAAAGAAAGATCTTTTAGATATCTATCAACTTCCGCTCATGCGAGGTTGTCATGGTTACCTAGCCTACATTATTTCTCTATTTTATTACAAATTTGAATCTCTTTGACCATTCTTCTTAACAAAACATGAAATATCTGCTACACTTGAAAGAAGTGTACGTATTCGAAAGTTCATCAAACTAATAAAACAGAATATCTTAAAAGTTGTTAATCCACAAATAGTTTTATTTACCATAAACCGAATTGTACTAAAACAGAAATAAAGAGGGCTTCAGACGCTGTTTACGGAAAACACGAGATAGAGATTTCATTTACGGTTCAAATATTTTAAAATCGTAATTTAATATAATTTAATATGGTATTTTAATGATATATATATATATATATATATCTACTTAGAAAGAACAAAGGGGAAAAATGTAGTGAGAAAGTGAGAGAGGGAGCCATTAAGTGGAAAATGTCCTTGATTAAAGCAATAACTCGAGTAGAACGCCGATTTTATTAGTAGAATAATATTCAATTTTGGGTTTGCTGCTGTGCAGGAGAATAGGATATTTTTCCAAATTTGTTTTTAACATAATTTGTCTCTATTAGGTGTTTCCAATTAAAATAGTAAGCCTACGTTACTGTGGAATACTATAAGGAATGAAAACTGATTAAATTTAAAATTTCAGATGTACTTATTTCAGAGGTTATAAAATACCACCTTTGTTTATAGAACATTAAGTGATTTTAAGTGATCATTAGAATGTTAGAACTTGGAATGTTTACTAACGTTAAACAAAATGATTACACGTCATACTTTCTGTTCCAGTATTTTGTAGGTAGAGAAAGCGTTGCAGTCCAACGAAAATCATTATATTGTATATTCATATGCCTTCCTTTATTTTCTGTTGTTTTATTTGTATATGGCTTTTATAAACTGCACTCATTTGCTTTTCTGTGTACTATTCTACATAAACACTTACAAGAATAAACTTTATTGCACACATCTTGTAGATATAAGAGAGGTACAGGAAATTAAATTTATAGATGCCTAAAAGGGAAATGAATTGATATAAGATATTTTCTGACCTTGACATTCATACTCCTTGCATTGTAAGAAACAGCGTAATGTGACAAGAGTTTGTTAGAAAAATATTAAAAAATACCAATAAGTTGGAGCGTATTTTTCGAAATGGCTATATACTTATGCCGTTTAATATACTTGACCTATATATTTTTTTAGCCTACTAAGGACCCTTATAGCTAGGCGGATACATAAGCGTTCTCAAGTCTCCATTAAAGTGCACAAACTTACTCCACCGATATGTTAATTTTTACAGGCTCTCCTCGAAAACTATTTGTGGAGTCTGTCACAATCACCCTAGACAGTCGGTCGCAGTTTCTGGAAGTCCGGAAAATGATGTTCGTTCAGAGATTTCTTCAGAACCCCAAATAGGTTTAATGAGAAGGTGACAAATCACAAATATAGGTAGATTGGCAATACCTGGACCAGCATTTCAGCGATGTAGTTGCGGTATTCGCAATCCAATGTGGACGAGCGTTGTCATGAGCGTTGTCCGAGAGAAATCCTTTTGCTCATTTTCCTGGGCAAATACACTCAATTTTTGATACCACGGCACATCCTCTGAAGATTCTGCACATACGTCATAACGTTAATGGTGGTCCCTGGTTCCTGAAGTCAATAAAGGCGATTCTATAAAAGACCGAAGGCACTGTACGGAATTTATGTGCGGTATAGCCTCTGTGCTTCAACTGAATTGTTTGGGCTCTCAACTAGGCTTATGGTACTGGAGCTAAGTCAAGTTGCAGGTCACAGAAGGTCACAATTATAATAGGAGTTGCTAAAATCATAGGTTACGTTCTGATTCTCATACCCGTACTTCACGGGCGCTGATGACGTTGAAGTTGAGCCCCCTTAAACACAAATCATCATCACCATCATCATCATCATCATCATCATCATCATCATCATCATCATCATCATCATCATCATCATCATCATCATCATCATCATCATCATCATCATCATCATCATCATCATCATCATCATCATCATCATCATCATCATCATCATCATCATCATCATCATCATCATCATCATCATCATCATCATCATCATCATCATCATCATCATATTTGTTTGTATACCGCTTTGTAAACCAGTGCACAAGTATGTGCACTTGGACTATAGGACTTAGCTAAAATTATAGGATGCTATACAACTTCAATAGGCTGCATACAAGCATATTTTTCCACATCTTATAAATTATCACTATGTGACCAATTTGGACAAAACGTTCGACCCCGCTTTAGATATAAGTATGTATTACCGACTACCTAGCTGTATGTACCTACGAGGTGCGTTCGAGTAATACCTTCTATTTTTTACAGGATTGGGACCAGATAGGAACTTCTAGTGCTTTTATAATACGCGTGGAATCTTTGTGAATGCGTGACAGAGATGGCAGCACTGCACATTGCATAGAACTCTAGTGGTAGCGACGAGTTTTAGGACTGTTTTGATACTCAAAATGACGACGTTTTCATTGCATAGAACAGCGTGTAATCATTCGTTTTATCCATTTTCGTGGTGTGACACCTATTGAAATTCATCGCCAGTTGAGTGAGGCATGTGGTGATGATACCATGGATGTGTCTACTGTGCGTTGCTAGGTGCGGCAGATCAATGAAGGCAGAACATGTGTGACATCAAATCAAGACAGTCAGGGCCTCACACCAGCCGGTCTGACGACATGACCCAGCGAGTGGAGAACGTTGTTTTGAAGGATCGCCGATTAAGCGCTTTTTTAGCCTTTATTACCGTAAACTTTACAGTATAAGAACCTCATAAATAAAAATTTACCAAGCCACATTATACAAGTCATTTATGGAATATAATGGGTTTGTCACCAATGTATGGCATATAGTCCGTTTAAAACGTAGTCTTTGTGGTAAAACATTATATCATTTAATTGAAAAGACTATAAAACTATTCTGAATTTTAGTATATCTCAATTTATTTATATATAGATTCAAACCGTTTCCTGTTGAGTAATTATATATATTAGAGAAAAGTATAAAGCTATTAAGATTTTCTTTAACATATAAAAGACAATTCGGCACATAAATCGATGGCAACGTTAAAACACCTAAATGAATAAAAAGTGGTATACAATGTTCTTTTGAATGAACTCCACAAATTAATCTAAGGACCTTTTTTGCAATATAAATATCTTAGCTGCTAACAGTGATTTCCCCAGAAAAGTATACCATAATTAGCATGCGAATAAATATGAGAATAGTAAACCTTCATCAGAACGTTCTTGTTAACACTGTTCCTTAAAATTATCAACATGAAAATTCCTGTTATTATCTTTTTTATATATAAATTTACACTTTCGAGGGATCTGAGGACACAATCCTGCACGAAGATCTGAAAATCCGAAAAGTGATGATCACAAGGATGCGCGCCTGGCAAATGGTCATGTTGTTTACACGTGATGGCATGCATGGAGCTTTCTTTCAATCGATAGGGACAATGAATGAAACGTGGATGTTCTTTTTTAACCCTGAAACGAAGCACCAGTCAGCTTAATGGAAGCACACAGATTAACTGAAAAAAAAGTGAGCACCAGTGTCGACAAAATGATGGTGCCCATCTTCTGGACAGCAGTGGTGTAATGCTTACTCAATGCATACTAAAGGACACTACGGTGACAGCTGCATCCTAACAAAATGTTTTGAAGAATAAACTCCTCCCAGCATTGCGTGAAAAACGGGCAGATAAGGTTGGACGTGTGCTCTTTCATCAACACAACGCACCAGCGCATAGGACGATTGTGACGAAGGAGTTTCTTTGTGACAACAACTTTGAAGTGATTGCTCATGCTCCCTTTTCACCTGACCTTGCTCCTAGCGACTTTTGGCTGTTTCCTCACGATAAAAGACATTCTCCGTAGTTGCAGATTCACTAGTCGTGCCGCTATTGCCTCAGCGATTTTCCAGAGGTCAAAACAAACTTCTAAAGAAGCGTTCGCAGCGCCCATGGAATCATGGCATCGTTGAGAAGTAACACTAGTTTCACATTTATCTTGTGAATACTTTGTGAGTAAAAAAAAAGTGTTATAATTTGAACGGACGTCGTACTTGTAAAGCAGGGAGTGAACAACGGCAACTTTAGAAATCAATGAAGCGATGCTTTTCATCTAGCAACCGAGAAGCATAGAGTTAAATTGGCGCCCTGGGAGTGAGAAATATATATATATATATATATCTGTATTATTTTCATTTTGATTTTGTTATGTCAAGGGTTTATATATTGTCATCCGAACGTCGGAACTCCCGATAGAACCGGCCGGCAGTAGGCCAGACGGGAAGAATTCAGAGCACGCCTACCCATTTGTCTCGTGTCACTAACTGAAGGGAGGATTAGGAGAGCGGCGCCAGCCCTGTACCGTCTCTTTCCCCTCCCTCCAGACGTCTCGAAACCTCGGGAAAATCGTGGGCGCCGCGAACCTTCCAGAAACGGCGATCTTCCCTATATAAGGCCTGTAGTTGGCGAGTCAGTTCAGTTTTTGGCGAGCAGCTGTGAGGAGCGCTGAGTGAGGTAACGGACTGGAAGACTGTGTACGTACATCGGGGTAGTTGACGTAATTGCGAGTGCAGAGTGGACCTGTGGCAGACGAACTGGTGAATTGTAATTGTGTGCGCTACGTAATTCTATGTAATCGGCAAGTTTTCCAACTGTAATTTGGTGGAAATAAATGACATTTTGAGTTTGTGCAATTGGACTTTTAATTTCACGAACCCACAAAGTTACAATATTATGCAGAACTCTGTAACTTTTACGTTTTTAAATAAATACATCCCAAAGGGACCGTACACAGTTTTAACATTTTATTTATATCTAATTATCCTAATATTCCAATCGATGTTTGTAATACAGTCAAGGAGTAATTATTTGCTACACAGGATTCTCTGAACTTGGACAGCTGCCGGAGGGAAGTTAAAATAGAATTTCTGTCGATGTTTCATAATCTTTTGAGTGAAATAAGATATTAGAACACAGTCACCCTAATTTTGGGTATATGTGTATTTCAGACAAATACCTAGTAAGGGGACTCAAATATTTCGAATGCTTCTGCCAGGAGAAACGACTTGAAATTCATGGACCTACAGTTTATATCGTGGACTCCGAACCACGTTGGACAAAGGGGACACTTCACATGAGCTAGATAGAGGTGAAGGCGTGGATAGGGCCGATTTAAAATCGACATCCCAGAGCCGCGCATTGAACCCGGACCATCAGCACGAGAGGCGCGAATGAAACCACTGCGCTATCCCGGGACCCATACCTACAAATATTAAGGTTATGTTTTGGCACTTCATGGTAGACTTTTAAAATGGATAACAGTTTAAAGGATAAGTGGAATTCCTGAAATAAAATGTCATTTATTATGTTAAAAGTAGAAGCATATAGTATTCATATAACCAAATTTTCATTGCATTTGCTAAGCTTGGTAATAAAGGAGAATTTCTGCTCTCATTTTGAAAGAAAACTTATCTCTAGTTCTTTAAAATCTGGAAGGTACTATTAGTTACAACTTGAACAACTTTCGCTTACCATATTCTCAACCTTTCTTTCAACACCTTAAAAAGAACAAAAAACAAACAAATAAAACTGGATTCTTTGGCTTATTCAGAGAAAACTAGTACTTATACTAAAGCACAAAAGGAGAAGTATTTGTTTCTTATAATGTTCATGAGACACCTGCCATATTTTCAAACCCTTATTCCTAATATGTATTGATTGAATCCCTGGATCAAAACAATGTAAAAATATTCAACAAATGCTGTAACAAAAGCCATAGGCTACCTTACAATAATATTATTGAGTTATTTAGAAATTTCAGAACTCTACACCTACACTTTATTTTCAACCTCTTAAGGAAGAAATATGCTCTTTCTTCAATCAGGGCAAAACTTACCCATTTAATCAATTAAACCTGTGAAAGCTGGAGGTACTAGAAAAATTGATCTGTTGTATTCACACGACTTTCTCTATTCACTATTCTACAATCTAATTTTACAAATATTCTTCTTCTTATGCTTCACGGTTTAGCCCGTTATTAGCCTAATCCGGCTCTAAAATCTTGTTGTGTCCATCTTTCCTTCTAACGTCCTGGGTTCCTGTGTCATTGGGGTATGTAATTATATGCCTCACGGGGTATCCTGTTTGCTGGAATTTTTTTCCAAGTGTTGGTTGCAATTGATTCTATATTATGTTATTATTTTGTTTTATTCTTCTATTTTTAACTTTTGTCTTATTTCATCATCATCATCATCATCATCATCATCATCATCATCATCATCATCATCATCATCATGATCATTATGATTAATCCATTCTTCTGTTCCTGCTATGGTTCAGAGGAATTTCATCCTATATTCTTCTTTTATTTTCTGCAGCCAATATCCACGTTTCAGACCTAATTGTTATAGCAGGTACGGCCATTGCTTTATACAGTTTTACTGTTGCGTTTGTTTTTAGTTTTAATTTTTAGAGTTTTCTTTATCTTATTCCTGTTACATAGTTAAATTTGTTTAATCTTTTATTAATGTCTAATTCAGACCCTATGTTCTTTCACAACTTAGGAGGTTAAAATTTGACACTCGTTTTATTCTACTATTCTTCTATTCTAATTCTTACCTATCGAGATAAACTTCCATTGTAAATTTTCACATTTAATTGTAGGTATGACATAAGTAGAATAAAATCGGCTAAAACTTTAGTAAGATCTTTAAAAAGGTTCTTTGAAATTCTGTTTAAATGACCACTTGAAAAAAAAATGAACCGATTTATTACCTAATATAATTCAAACCAATAACAAAGAATTTATTGGAAACGGATTATGCCACAAAGCTGTATTTGAAAATACTTTATTTTGTAATGAGAACTATAGTTTTTGTGTATTAAGATTTTGTCTATCTCTTATGGCTTATCAATTATACGTACAAATACTTCAGAATGAGGAAGTCATCACAGAAATTCAAGATATGCTGATAGTTTTGTATGGGAATCTTTTAAATATTTATACTTTAATTAAACTATTGTAGCAGTTTTTGACGAAATGAACATTTTCTAAACTTTTTTATGTTAGGATTAGTTTGGTGTGATTTCTTTAAATATTTGTCTTGTATTCCTTAAAGATTAAGAACTTAAACATAAAGTTTCACATTTAATTACTTTTTAATTATGCTGTAGGCCCTCTGCACTGTCGTAGCTCCTTGGGACGGCCCGCTTCTGTCTGCTCTATCTTATCCTTCCTCCCGGCGGTGCCCCACTTTGGGGCATAGGCACAATGAGCCCAGCATCCTGGCCTGCGTACCGAATCCCCTCCGTACTGAAATTCTAATCCTATGCTGTTTACAGACAGAAACACAGACATACACGCACACACGCACACACACACACACACACACACACACACACACACACACACACACACACACTCTCTCTCTCTCTCTCCCTCTTTCACACAGACACACACAGACATACACACAGATAAATGAACACATAGGGGCTTCTTGTAGAAATAATTGGGTTCAGGGGGCCTTAAAACATGTGTTTTGGTGAAATATCGAATATTTGTGTGTAATACAATTGTGGGTGTAGAAAAAGTAGAAATATTCTTTTTATTCCGCATTTATACAACATCGAAATTCTGAGTGGATGCAGTAATTCTTCTTCATTAAGTTACTGAAGGAATATATTGGATGTAGTCATCCTAATGCTGAAATTTATTATATGCTTTCAACAAGCCTTTAGTAATTCATTCTTCCCTCCACCTGCCGCGAACTTTCTCAGATGAAGGACGATGCGCAAGTTATTTCCTCACCATGGGATTCTGATCGTGCAAGAAGCTCGTGTAAATGTTTTTAACTGGCTGCAAGGAAGGGGCTCCGAGTCCCATTTAAATTCCCTTTTAACGTTCGTAGGCTTATTATATCAAACTCGGATGCTTCTTGTCGGCACCACGCTTCCTTTACTTTACCATCTCACCGCCCTCTGCAGTAATGGGTGAAATTAATTAACCACGAAGATAGCACGTTTTATTTACTTTCGCGTAGAGGATTAGCGAGTAAATTTCAGGGCGGTAAACATCCAATCCTGTGGTAATATTATTAAAAACTACACGAATCTACCTATTTAAACACCCGCTGCTCCAAGCTTAGATAAAGCTGCCGTTTAATATTTCGCCAAGAGCGCAGTTGAAGTGAATTACGTAAAAGAGAAGCATTTCACATTAATTTTACATCCTTGCGGATTTTCTTGCATGAAAGGTGATAATTTTATTAAATTATGAATATATGCTTACTTCTCTACACCTCTTTATTAAAAAAGTCACATTTTACTTTCATATTTCCTAAAATCCCAAAGAACTGGTAAGCAAATAAAGGTAGAAGTTTAAAAATTATCCTTTGTTAGACCCACATGACCACGTCTACTTATTCATTAAACTGTTAAAACTTTTCTTATACGGGCTGAGTAAAAGTATGGAACAGTATTATTACCTTTGTTGCTATAGTTTTGTGAAGAGATATATTTTATAAAACCTGTAAAATGTTTTATATTACTAGTTGTGAAGAGGGCGCGTTTTTTTTTAAATGGAAACATTTTTGTTTCGCTGTTTGGTGCTCAGCTCTCGGAACCTACAGGTGTAGCATGTATTTTTATACTTCATGTTGTTGGGAACAGTCAAAGATTTATAATAATTTATAATAAAATAAAGAAGTTGTGTAAAGTTGGTAATGGTGTAACCATGACAATGGATCATGGTGAGTTGTTGAATATTTAAAAACAAAATTTTGTTCTTCTGTTTCTGAAAGTATTAGGGGTAAGACGTATATTTGTCTATCCGAGTGTAGCCCGCCTCGGTAGCGTGGTGGTAGCGTGTCTCTCTCACATTCAAGAGGTCCCGAGTTCGAATCTCGGTCAAGGTGGGTTACCTGGATAAGGTTTTTCCGGGGTTTTCCCTTATCCTGAAGGACGAATGTCGGGTAGCTATAAGGTCTATGGACCCTGGACTCATTTGAGCATCATTCCACCCATCCCATTCATCGTCCGATATGACTTATCGTTGGAGGACGTAAATTACAAAAAAAGATAAAAAAGTCTATCCGAGTGTACGACAAAAATAATTTTGTGTATGCATCAAAGATGTATAAGTAGCGTGTGCGAGAGAAAAGATATAGTTCACTGTGGAATCTACCGCTGGTTGTAATTATATTGGTGATGGTTTCAAAGAATTTAAAGTTGTTTATGGGGAATTAAAATTCCATCTTTGAACGAGAAAAGTATTATTCATTCTTTAAAGATAGCAATATCATCTTTATCAGCCCCGTTACCGCGATCCTGGGAAAGAAAAAGATCTCATCGCTCAACGGTTATAGATGCGCCTAATTATCCATAGTTGCAGGAGAAACTACTAGATTTATTGAAGATCGTCACCAAATGTGAGAAATTCATCTGCATCCACCATTATTGCATCATAATCCATCCCAACGAAATCCGCTGCAAGATGGCAACCACCGCGGGACTCGAATACATGCGAGAAACAACGTGAAAGGAGACAATTATTACAAGATGGATATACATCTACGAGTGAGAATAAGAAGAGAAGAAGAGAGAAGAAAATTATACAAAGTAAGAGCAATTAAAAGACAATTACATTTTTAGTAGTAATAACTTTATGCTATTAAGAAATCAGAAGATTGAAGGATGGAGAGTAGAAAAGAAGTAGATATGAGGGAAGAAGTAGAAAAACAAAGTAGGGAAGTAGAAATGCGTAAAGATAATAGGATAATGTTAGAAAAGTCAACGCAGATGATGATGGATATGAATGCTAATATGACTGAATTCAAACACGACATGAGTAATATGAATGCTAAAATAGATAAACATTCACAGGATATGAGCACTCAAATGAATAGTTTGGAGACTAGTTTAAGACAAGATATAGGTGATGTAAAATCAGAATTAGCACCGAGTGTAAATGATTTAAGACAGGAGATGAGTAGAAATTCAAGTAATTTGGAAGCTAGTTTGAGGCAAGAGATTAGTAGTAATATAAATAGCTTGAGAGAAGAGTTAACACAAAGTACTCAAAATATTGATAGTTTGAAAGAAGGATTATCACTAAATACTCAGAATATACGTAATTTGAAAGTTAATTTATCACATAAAATAAATAATGTATCTCAGAAATTAAACGAGTGTTTTGCAGATAATAATATGATACAAGAAATAAAATCAAATGATAAAGTATGTATGGGAGATAAAGAAATATTAATACAACGTGTAGGTCAGAGTAGAAATGAAAACCATAATACAACAGTATTACAAATAAATGAAGTAACAATGAGTAGTATGAAAGAAAGTGTAATGAGATTAAGTAACGATAAAATAGTATCACAAACGGATGAGAAATCAGAGAATAATGACAAAGAATATGTAGATGAAACACAAAATGTAATAATATATAAGAGTAAAACATGTTTACTTACCGAACAACGAGTGTAAAAATGCCAATGTTTGCAAAAGGATGAATCTTTAAGATGTTATAATCAAAGTCTTGATGTGAATTACAACATGTATGTACGGAATATGTTTACAACAGGACACATGACTAATCCAGAATGTACTGACAACACGTATCAAACATTATATGAAGCAAGCTCGATAAATTTCAGATAACGATACACATATTTACTAATCTTAACCTCAAAACAGTATCCGAACAAATGCAAAAAAACACGGAAATGTTGATCAACTGAACTCAAGTCGTGAATTCGTTGACAATGAAAAATGATGGTTGCATTTACAAACATTTTCAGGGGCGAATCACACGACAGTAAGTTTAAAAATGAGAGATTCATATGCTTTGCAAATATAAAAATTTGTAATATAAATGGCCATGTTTGCCAATTTAATGCAAATTGTGACGCTAATCATTACAAACATGTCAAAACGAATATTGACAGTATATTAGACGATGTTGACGCAGGGCAATGTGAAAAATTAATCAGGTGGGCGAATCAACCCACATAATTCATAAACCTGAAAACTCTCTTTTAAATAATTGTATGTATGTTTAGATTGACAAAAGTTGATTTAATATTTAAATGTTCATTGTTAATTTAAAAATGTTTTACATTGTTGTATATTTTATAATATTGCTCATCATTGTTGTTATGTTTTCTGTATTTTATTCCTTGTTAATTGTGTTAAACATGGTTGTTATATCACAGTGGCAATATTCAAAATATATGAAAAATAATTGTTAATTTGAATAGTTTAAGTGAAAAGTTTCCATATATTTTCAATAAAGGCATTTTGTATCAGTTATTTTTATACTTCATGTTGTTAGGAATAGTCAAAGATATTAGTATTTATAATAAAATAAAGAAGTGGTGTAAAGTGGGTTATGGTGTAACCATGGCAACGGATCATGGTGAGTTGTTGGATATTTAAAAAAATTTGTTGCTCTGTTTCTGAAAGCATTAGGGGTAAGACGTATAGTTGTCTATCCGAGTGTATAACATAAATAATTTTGAGTATGCATCAAAGATGTATAAGTAGCGTGTGCGAAAGAAAATATATAGTTCACTGTGGAATCTACTGCTGGTTGTAAAAAGACTACATTAATCCTTGTTTCACATAACGTTGCCCCGTATCTCTTAATGGTCACGGGACCTAATCACCTCTCATTGGCTGCTGTTGTGGTAATGACTGTCGTGCGGTAAAAATTAGTTCGTTATTTAACATGGTGATATATCTTTATATGTTGGAAGAGAATTGTCAAATTTATATTTTTGTAACTGTTTTAATTAAATATATTACGCAACCGAGTTGATTTATCTGAAATGCATGTTAATTCTTAAACGGAGTAAAGAGGAGGTTCCTCTTAAGCACATGGCACGATAGCACGTGATTTAGCGGTAGTGATGACATATTTGTTTATATGACTTTTATCACTGACCTTGTTTTGAACTGGATTAGTCATATATCGCCATTTGACGGTGTGTTGTGCCCAGTGCGAGAGATAAATTATTTTATTGGTTGTTTATTGCGCGTGTACATTTTATATGTATAATGGCAGAGTCTACCGCCAGTTTTTCGCTGAAGTATCGCAAGGATAATAATATGTCCGACAGATAGGCTGCCGACGTGAACCATTGGAGATAAAGGGGGATAAACGAAACAAAGAAAGGTGTTCAAAACCAACGTAAAAGAAACTACTCAGCGAATTCTTTCTCATTTTCAAAGCCTCCTAATATGGCCATGGAAGCTAAAGGGAGACATACAAGTGAAGCAATGAAGAAACAAAAGAAACCACAAGAGTTTTAATTTCTCTGTGGACTGCGGTTTGATCAAATGTTAATTACGAAACTGTTATTGCAATGGTTAACCACCTGACTAAGCAGAAAGTACATTTTTAAGTTGATACGTATTGAACAGCTGTCCTTGCAAATTTTCCATACAATGGAAGAACTAATGCTCAACTATTGAACGATAAATCGGATTCCTCTGTACATTGCGCTACTGCTTCCTCCGTCTAAGGAGTTTGCACAGAACGTCCATCACTCTCTGCTCATCTGCATAATACGTGTTGTTTGCATAGTCTGTGAAGAATCCTGGAAAATGCACTGTGGTGAGGAGGCCATCAGTTTGGAAATCAATCTTGGCAATGCCTCTAAGCTATATGACTAGAAAAAAAATACTGCTCAATACGCCATTTGTATGTCCAACTATTTTACGCTCTATGTAATCAGGGAAAAATAAAGCTGCGCTGTACCAAGGAGAAGCAGTCAACAGAATCAATGAATGAAGAATACCGAGAGAAAAAGAGAAATGAACAAATGGAAGTAAACAAATCTGCCGATATTAAAAGCACATTAAATGGTTTGAAAGCATGATACCTTGTAAAGAAGAATAGGCTCGAAAGGGAAATCGAACTGAATGGTAGCATTAATAACGTAAACTACTTACAGTGCAAAGATTGCTTTTTCTTCGTTTTTTGGCTTTGCTTTGCGTACGTTTTTCTGCATTGTTGCCGAATAAGTAGATTATGTGTAGTAATATTTGTTTATCGAGTTTCAGGTACCTAATGACTTCAGGTCTTTCTATAAGACTGACCAATTCGGCCACTTAAAGCTCTTGCGCTCTAACGAGTACTGTGGGTGCCTTAAGAAAAAGTGGTTTAAAGATTGTGTATCTGAGTCCAGTGTTTGCTGGTTTCAATTGGATACACACCGCATTAAAGCTAAAAGTACTTTTGAGCTTATGTGAAGAGTATGTAGTTTCATGATTAGCATACTACTTTAAATGATTGACGATTAATGTGTCAAGCTTTCGCACGACACACACACGCATATATATATATATATATATATATATATATATATATATATATATATATATATGTTCGATCTCACCCATGGGGTGCGGTTTTAAGTCCCGGGTATAGGACTGGTACCCACTCAGCATCGTGAGGAAAGTGAGAAGCTAGGTAAGGGGCCCTGGTCATGAACCAACGTTCCGGCTGGGGGATGCCGAGATGCTGACCACATCTCCTCCCCGTGTCGGTGGATGATCGCCCATCTCTAACTTGCGTACGTGGGCGTGAGCCCGGCTGGTAGGGTTGGTAGGCCTCGGCCTTCTTAGGGCTATCGCGCCAGGGTGTAGGATATTATGTATTTGCTGTATTATATATAAAATATTGGGTAATACCCGCCCCTATAAGCAAAAAGAGAGATAGAAGAATAAAGGTGACGAATATTGTAAATGCAAACGAAAGGTGAATTATTAAGATGTAAATAAATCAAAACGATAGGAAAACGATATTCAAAGTAAATATAAATTCAAAAATAAAAGTATAAATATAAACCGAACGGCGAGGAAGATAATAGCTGAATTACATACATATGGGTAAAACGAACTGGTAGCAAACGGAAACTGATAAGAATCGAGTGCTCTAAAGTTAAGGAAAATGAGAATAGCAGCACGAGCTTCCGTAGTTAGTGGAGTACCATTAAATATAACCCGAGACAAACGAGTTTGTTTATGTGAGGGTAAAATCTGGAGACTTCTATACAATTGGAAGTTTTACAAGAGTCATTAATAGAGCTCGGATTTCTAAGCAAAAGTCTTATAAACGCTTATAAATGCTTTTTTTGCTGTAATACGGGGTTTATTTTATGCTTTTTTTTAATTAAAATAGCTTATCTTATTCAAATCACGTGCATTTAAAAGTAAATTTTCACTACCAGTCATCAGTTCATCATTCAAACTGTTTACATCGTCGCACTAAAACACGAGCTGATATAAAAACGTGGGTCCTCTTGTTTCTAGCGTAAATAAGGTGTTTCTACTGTCACAGATTAGAGTTCAAACATTTGATGAAGTCTTTCCCAATTTGTCTTTACCTTCTCAGCAAGTTCTAACTCGATGGGGTTCTTGGTTAAGGCTGTGTCATACTACGCAGAACATTTCAATGAAGTAAAAACAATGTTGTGCTCCATAGAAGCAGAAGATGCTAGCAGCATTGTCACTGCACAGGAATGTTTTGCTAATATTGGCATCCAAGAATAATATAGTACATCCATAACCGTTTCTCCAAAACACCTGCTGTTACACAGTGTGAAGCCCCATACCTACACAGTTGAAAGCTTGAAATAATATCTTGGAGCGTTCACTTTCTTTGAAAGATGAAATTTCAGTAACCTCGTCTTCAAAGACTCACGGTATTGTTAAAACTGCCTTTGAGAAACTCAGTAAGGTATTAACGGAAATTCCTGGTTACGAAACACTAAAATTTCCACAGATCTTTCTAGTACAGAAACATATTGTTGCGTGTATAGGCTGAGCAAGATTTGGAAATTTCTGTAATTATTATTTTGTAACATTTATTTTCAATGCCTTGAGTCTGGGCACAGCTGTATGTAAAATCTGTATGATTAAGCGTAAATTCTGCTGACTGGCAAAACATGTACTTTGGACTGGTGAATCATTCATCCTTCTGGCTTAGGGAAATAATTCACAGGTGGCCTGCAACAGGCCTCAACTTGTTCTCCATGTTTTAAACAATGAATCACACATCCTGCTGATCAAGGGAAATAATACTTAGTTGGTCAGTAACAGGTTTAAACATGTGTTCAGTGATGTAAATTATGATTGCACAATATTGTGCATATTAACAGTTAGCGTGGGAATCGTTTAGTTGGCTTTTTGGTAGGACCGCTATTTAAGCTTGTTGAGTTAGCCCCGGGGGGAGAGACTTCACAGAGATTTGAGCGGGGACTTGCTGATGGTCTCTGTAAGAATCAACAAGAGTTTATTTCAAAGTGCTACCACGAATAGATCGCCAGTAGGACGTACCAGATCGTACACATTTTGACAGTCACACAAGGTCCAAGCCATACAAACAATACATCGCTAAAGGTAAAGTTATGTTATGTAAAGTTATGTTATTATGTATTTAAATGTTACCAAAGCGCTCCTGATCTCATCCAGATCCAGGGATTGCCCTGTAGAAATACTAGGCATCTTTGAAATATATTCACTTCAGTTTGACTCAGATGTTTCTTTCGCTCTACCCTTTCAGTAGCTACACCCCCAGTTGCAGATTAGGTTTGTAAGTCTTTCACACCCTTTACAATCCTGGTCCACAACAATATATCGATGAGGAATTCACTCGAGAAGAGCAGTAGTGCTTTTCACATATTCTAGTAGCGTCATACGACGTTGAGGGATCCCTTTCATTGTATAAAGCGTTCTTCACTGACAAACACAGGAACTTCACACATGCAAATCTCAAGATGATGTCCCTCATGTACTCTATAAACCTTAGGTATGGTAAGACTTCTACGAAACAATATGTTTATTATTAAGTTTATAGTTTTTATTTGCTTATTTTCAGTGCTTATTTGTTTCATTTTTCCTACTTTGTATGCTTGCTTATTTCACCATTAGATTGTGCTTAAAATCCGGGCTCTAAACATTAGGATGAAAATTAAAACGATCGGGTGTAATAGGACCCTAATGAAGTGAAACTTTTAAATACAACGAGATCTAGTGAATCTCGAAGAGAGAGATAGGCTTCAAACCAATAAATCACCTGCGTAGAAAACAGGCACGTTTTACATAGAAAAGAGGCGTCTCACAGAAAATTTGTCTAAGCCGAGAGCGAACACGAAGTCGCATGAAATATCATTTCTTGAAGTTACACCGTTGTGCCGCAAATACTCTAATTTGTACGCACGCTGAATTTAAAACCTCGTGTAAAGTAGAGTGGCGCTTAGAGTTGTCACGTGACTTTTGCATGGTCACATTTTCTGCGTAGGGAATATATAATAATCATACCTTCTGTGAGATAAGGAAACAGTAGTGTTATCGCTGAGTGAAGTAATAAATTACGTAAAGTACATTTTTATAAAGTTAGGCTAGCCTGACTTATGCCCTTGTGTGCAAGGAAGTAGGAGGTGTATTTAATAACCAACTATGAACTCTGTTTCTTAATAACCATTAGGGGAAGGAAAAGCGGATTTTAATCCCACGCCAACACACCTTGAGATGCGCACCTCACTTCCCAGAACCTGTTTCGGATAGAATCCGATACTTACTTCCTAAACTTCCTAGAACCAAGGCACTCGGCCCACTGCAACACACACATTATATGGTATCACAAAAGTCAACCGACAAAGTTTTAGGAGCTCAAAGATATTATATAGGGATAACTTTATATAAAATACGACTGTGACAAGAACATTTGAAGAATTAATGTTATTACTTATAAATAATGAGATAATAAGAATGGAGCAGCTGATTTAACTAAAATATTTCGTTCTCCTTCATAAATGATCAAAATCAATAACTTTGTTTTTCTGATAAATTACTCCATCTTCAAAAGCTGCCAATGTAATTTCTAACGAAATCATTTGAAGCGGTCAGAAACAGAAATTGCTAAGTTACTGTTTCAAAATTGCGCAGATCTACTCAAATTTTTCAAAAGTAATTTTAATTCCAAAATAGTACTACAAATAAAAGAATTTTATGTGATGGCTCAGTTTGGAGGTACAAAGTATTCTGTTGAAGTGTTTCTTACGATTTGACACATGTTGCATATGTGACAACATAATTTATTATCAGTACTTAACTTTAAATTTAAAATGGATTAAAAGTTGTTAAGTCCTGGACTTAACAGCTTCTGATTCTTAATGTTAGAGTTTTTCCATTATACACTATTACAATATGCAGTCATGGATAAACTATTACTTTATTTTCACCAGTACATATCTACTAAGGACTAATCCAGTATGTACTTCATGGATTGACACAATTTGTCATCAAAACATCACTCCATCTCTACCACATCATCTTCTACATCACTTCCATATGCCATTGTGTCATAAAATAAGGTACCTTTTGGCAGAGTGACATGTTCCAGTAGGTAACGAACATGGCAATATTTTGCATTATTAATATTCCGAAGCCTATCTGATGTGTTTTCGCACTACCACATGCCTTGTGTAAGGCTTCCAACCTCACTACTCCCCTCAAAAGAGACTGAGGACGATAAAGTGAGGAAGACATTGTGTGACGAACTTCTGGTACACATCCTCTTTGGAAATACACCCCCGGATTCAAGTGAATTCAGGAATACTTCTTACAAGGACCTGGTCGAGGTCATCTTTGAAGGAATAAACTTCAACAACTGGAGTGCCATCATGTTCCCCTTATCGTTCAGTGGACGCTTGACATGGACAACATCAATGGGCTTCTTCTGTAGTAAATCTTTGATCAGTTGCACCCATGTGGAAGGGACTAAGACCTTATCTATTGATCGTTTCTTCTTCTCAATATTGCCAAAAATTCTGTCAATAGGCATGAAAGTGTGCCCTGGTATTGGGAAATACAGATAAACGTTCGGAATGTGCACTTGAGGAATGTCTAAAAATGTCTGAATGTCTAATTTAAAATGTATCAACAGCTGATATTAAAGAGCTTAGGTGTCACAGTGTAGTTGCACCACCAAACGGCTAATGCGGCAACTACTTGACTTAACATCTAACTCGAAAAGGCTGACTTAAGAACTTTTATTTCTGAAATTGATGTCCATTCAACATGCCGGGGTCATAATATGTTCGACCTAACATCTTCTGATCCGCAAATCTTTTAGCACTATTACAGAATTGGTATTCAGAGTGCTTATCGTATGTTTAACAGGATTTCTCAAAAACATTGACTTAACAACTTCTGAATCTGAGTGCTTCAATGCTTGTCTTCCGGATATGATATGGATGCAAGGCTCTCAGTGTTGTCACATAACTTACCTATTTATAATACCTATCACTGCACTTACTGTAAAGAGGATTTGATCTGGCAGCACCGGTGATTTATTTTCACTCTCATACACTCATTTTGCAGTAAACAGATCCACTGACAGCAGATAAATAGTTGAAACGCCTCTCCTCTTAATATTCGCTTGCCTTCTTGTGGTAGGCATACATTATGTATCGAAAAGACAAATAGCTCAAACACTAGCGTACGCAGCTGTCAATCTGGCGGTGCAAAGGTTCAAATTTCATATAAGCGGTTAGACGTTTCTGCCTTCAAACCTTTGAATGGCGTAAGTTTGGACTGAATCCAACAATAATAATTACAGGGTTTCTTTCAAAGATAAACTACAGGTTACGCAGATATTATCTTGGAATATTTAAATATCAACAAAGCTGCTATAAGTAACGCTCAGCCAGAAAAGTTTTGCAGCGGCGACTGGATTGTTACTGATTTTGACCTATTGCAAACATGCTTATACTCCAATACCTATCATGGTGTTTTATGTGGGAATACTTGCTAACTCTTTCCTTATTCTGTGAATTCTGTCTTTTAAAAATTCCGTACTTTCCCTAGCTACAAAAACTCGTATTGAAAACAGTTCGCGAATGCTTATAATTAAGTACAAGGAGATACAAAACCAATAATTGTTTTTAATAATAACTAAACACTAGTAACACAACTTCACTTATCTTATTTAAATAAGATAAGTGAAGTTGTGTTACTAGTGTTTAGTTATTATTAATAACCTAGTTTACTTCACTGTCAGCAGCTTCAGTTTTTTACACAATAATTGTTTTCTTGTAAGATTTTTC
Source organism: Mantis religiosa (assembly GCA_030765055.1). Lineage (NCBI taxonomy): Eukaryota > Metazoa > Arthropoda > Insecta > Mantodea > Mantidae > Mantis > Mantis religiosa. The sequence goes on from CM060954.1 coordinate 123,539,201, forward strand.
TAAACATTTCTAACGCAGATGTTGCTAGACCTATTCCTGATTCTCTCCCATCTGCTTTAAGAGCAACCATAGAAACATTGTTCTTTCTGCTTCCTCGGTTTTCACAGAGAATGATGCCATTTGTGAGAAGAAAAACTGGTGACATTAATGCATGAATGCATCTTGTGACAAGGCGACGATACGATGTTGCAAAACCTTCGTGTTGAGCTCTGAATACTAAAAAGAAATGGCATGTGCATTCAGGGAAATATGTTTGTGTGAGAGAGGAAGTGAGGATTTTCGAACTCAATCCCGGGGTATTACATAAAATACGAGGCTTGGGTTTATCTTTTGGTGCACAGTCTTGTTTAAGGTTGCACACTGCGTCTATCCAGTGAGAATGAATGGCGAGGTAGGCCATTAATCTTGCCTACGGGTTAAAGTGGTAGAAAGAGGACAGTCGCCTGGTTAACCCGGTCACCAACAGCAGCGACACGAATGTCAACGAGGAGGAGGCAGAATGTCGCCAGAAAAACGATATTACACCATGGGAGGTATCTTCGTTTAACCTTTTCTGCTTGTCACCAAGGATGACACTGTGGACCGAAATAGATGTGTCATGTAAACTGTTGCTTCAAGAAATTCATTGTTTGGAATTAAATCTTCTAAACTGCAGTTACGCTTAAACTGGTTATGTACGATTTCACCAACAGATGCTAAGACTTAACACGAGTTTAGCAATAGCTATAACAAAAGTTGCACTTCACCAACAAGTGTTAGCGTAACACCAGTGTTAAATCTCTTGTTAAACTAACAAGCCATATTTCTGTTCTTAAGTCCTTAATAATTATAAATAGCCAAGGTGGATGGCGTGAACGTTAGTTTTGATGTCGATTTGCTATATTTAAGTCCGTCTAAATGGCATTCGTAATAGAGTACCGCCTATGAGGAGAAATGATTTTAAGGAGCTATCAGAAGAACATTTTCTACAGAGGTATAGACTGTTGAAACAAGTTGCTATGAGGGTTACTGCGGAAGTTAAAGAGAGGTTAGAAGATGCATCGAGAGGAATATGCCGCTCTCGCCTTTGCTTCAAGTGTTAATAACTTCGGGATTTTATAATTCACTGAATTATGTGGATCATACACAGTCCAACTCCCATATTAAAACTTTCAAGTCAATCGTCACTTCTGTCCTTCGCACCAAATTTTAAATTTTCGTAACACTGACGTTTGAACGTGCACTGAAAGGAATATGCCGATCTCACCTTTGCTGCTGAATTATGCGGATAATGCGCCGTCCACATCCCGTCTTGAAACGTTTAAGTCATTTGTCACCTCTGTCCTTTGCACCTCGTTTTAAATTTACATAATACTGACGAAGTTGTTTCCTGCTTCTAGTACTGACACATGCATTTGAATTCGCTTCCAATCTTTTCCCACGTGAGAGCGTTCTCTTTTACATTCACCGCACCCGTCCTCATATTTTCCACGATATACTTACACTTCGTCACCAATTCAATTAACTATTCTTTCTCCATCGATGAGAAATTTGTGCCACGGCTTCTCTTACGATTTTGTTCACCTGCCATTTCATCACCTGTGTGAAAAAGCGTACCGCAGTAAGTTCAGAAAATAATACGCTCATCCATAGCCTTCTATAGCTGTAATATTTACAAGTTTCTTTGCGTTAACACGTGTTTGTTAACATTTTTAGAAAACAGGTTGGTGAAATTAGCGCTGTGACAACTGTGACAGTCTGTCTAATCAACGCGACTGCAGCTCGGTCGCCTCCTTTGACGAACCCTTATAATCGTTTTACAACACAGAGCCTCCTTCTGCCATTCCTTTCTGCAAGGTTGCCAACTTTCTTGATACGTCATGGATATCGTACGATGTTTCGTCTAAATAATCTTATGTCTATTACTGCGAAACTTCCTTAGTTTTGACATTCCATATATCGCCAAGCTACAATTCTACTGGATTCCATAATAGCCTTATCTTATTCAAAGTGCGGTATTTGAAACCCAGCTCCTTTAGGAGGCCGCGCAAAGTGCTGTGCCCATAAGGAAAATCACAAATTTCTTGCAAATGTGCAACCAATTCATCTAAGCTGATCGCTCTCTCTTTTGCATAGAATCTATAAATTTCTCGGCGAATCAAAGCGCATGTGAAATTATCGAAACGTTAAAGAGACGTTTCCTTTTGTTTTCACGCTTGATCGGCGTCTTTGATATTCCTTTCGTCACAATTCACTTATTGTATTTCTGTGAATACCCAGAATTTATCAGGTTCATTGCATGACGCCTTACCAAGATTACTTTTCAGCAAATATTTATATATGTTCAAAACAATCGCTTGAATTTTCTTGCAAAGTGTTCCCGTTTTAACTTTGTTTTTTGAGGCTTCTCCAGTAACATAACTCGGCCCAGCAACACTTTACAATTCATTCACGCTATTGTCATCACTTTGATTATTTTCACTTGACTGAAAGTTATATACTACTTCATTTGCATTTACCACTGCATCTCCCTCTCACGGTCTCCACATCGTGACACATAATGAATTTCTGCACGTAATGAAACAGATCAACTGGAAATTGGAACTTTGGCAACTGAGACTCCACGTGGAGTAAACATGCGACTGCCATTTTCAGAAAATCAGGATTGATATTGGTACTCAACGACAGTGTTCCATTTATGAAGTGTGGAGATAGATTTATGACGGTTCATTAGTGGGCGGTAGTGTACGTTTCCTTTGTGTCCCAACTGCACTCGCTTTGACAAAACGGACTCTACGTTACATTTACTAACGTCGACTTTAACATGTTGGTGAAATCGGGCATTATAGTAATAACAGAAGTAACATTATACATTTCTTACTCGACAATTCTGGGAATTTTTGATAGGCACATGACATTTATTAAATACACGGTGTCAACACAGGGAACGAAGGACAAAAAAAAGGGGCGATTTCAATCAAAGTAAATGAGGGTTAAGCTGAAGTTTATTCCCATATTTCAACGGAATTTATGTTGAAAGCCGACTCTTTTAATATTGTCTATAGTAACCCATTGAACGCTTAGAGTTTTCTTCTACCCTACATCCAATATCATTAACTAAATCTTTGATTGCCTATCACCTGGTTCTTGGTTCCAGAAGCGCCATCATTTTTCTGAGCAGATTTCTGGCTTATACGTTCCTTAGTGGTTTAAATGAATAAACCATGTCCTAAATGACCTCTAATTTCTTTGATGCTCTCTTTGTCCTTGTAGAAAAACTCTACAATTATATTGATGATACTGATAATTTCTCAACTCTAGAACTTTTCCTCTCATACCTTCGTGCTCCGTAATGGACAGTAATATGACATTAGTGAGAATGAAGAGAAATATTTGATGTTCTTTAATGTTGTGATTCCTTTGTTTAAGTAATTTACAAAAAAACAACGCCGTAGTGTTCTCCGGCGTTTGCTGTTCGATTCTGGAAGTCCCGCAGTGGTATGGCTAGTTTAATCCTGATGTAAACAAGGCGGAGCTGACTACACTTGGCACGTGCTAGACGCTACATGCACGCACATAAGTTTTGCAACACTAGCAATATATAGTAGCGTTAACTTCTAGACAGTAAATAAATGGAGTTGGGTTACACATTAACATATTAAATCTATGAGTTGGTTCATTTCTGAAAAAATAATCATGAACTTTACTGCGTATAGTACTTTTCGTAATATCGTCGTATTTCCCCACATGCTGCTTGTATTTATGCGATTTTTCCGGTATTCTTAGAGTTCAGGATGCTTGCTGTTCCATTGTAACACTATTTACACTACTTGCGGAAACATAAAGGACATCATCAGTTTTTTTTTCCTCAATGTTTTTATAGACGATTCCGTGTTTCTTTCTTTAAGCACCGCGAAACAATGCGTGATCATTCGCCTCTCGCCACTTTTTAAAGGTGTGCCTCGACTGTGTTTAATTTCGGCTGAAGCACCGGCCTGCTCCATGATGAAAAGCAATGTTTTTAAATTGCATATACATAAGTGTTCTTGGGTTTGTGAGGTATACGCGAGATTTACAGGAAATACAGCGATAAATATCAGAAGCCACTCCACACTATAAAGAATAACATTTAATCAGCATTCAACTCGCCCAACTGAGTAGCGTAGATTGTAGCGTGTCTGCCTAACGTTGAACGTCTGCCTAACGAGTTCGAATATCGTTTAGGGTGAGTTATCTGGATAAGGTTTTTTTTTTTTCCCCGAGGTTTTCCCTTATACTGAAAGACGGATGTCAGGTAACTCTAGGCTCTGAGGACCCCGGAATCATTTGAGCATAATTTCACCCATTTCATTCATCGTCCGATATGACTTAACGTTGAAGGACGTAAATTTAAAAAGAAATCATTCAACTCGGTATAGACCTCGTTGCAAGAGAATTGCCTGGTATAGGAATACAAAAATATTATATAATGGTAGTGTCGTTTAGCAATTGTTAAATAAAATGCAGCTTAGTTTAACAAAATAAATTAATAGTGTGTATAATTTCACCTGTCCTCTTTCTAATCTTGTATAGTATACAGAACACATCTATGTGGAATGTGAAGCAGAAAGATAAAATACCAGGCTATTACGTTTATAAGAATCAAAACATTTGCATACTTTTCTGTCTCCGAAATTAGCTCGCGCAGAGCAGTAATCAGAAAACTACTTACAGTACTGTTACTTAAAGGAGGGGTGTATCGTGCGCATGAAAATAAAAGAAAACGTCCATTAACTTCGCTATACCAATCAACAGATCGTTTTCTGTCCCAATATCTCTATCTGTCTCTCTACCCACCCAGATGTTTACAGCAGGAACAAACTAGCTTGAGATAGATTATAGTGTGTAACGCCCGCTTTTACTACATGCGGTACCGCAGGCGGTGACACTGATGAAATGAAGATGGAGCACCGGTGGAATAAGGTGGTGGGGGAAATTGGAGATCCCGGAGAAAACTTGCCCCAGCGCCGTGTTGTTCATCGTAAACAAGATTAGATGGGCGCTTAGCCAAAAACAGCTTAAGTGATATTACAGAGAAGCAGAAATACTTGGATTTTAGGACATCGGGAATGTTTTACGAAGCTATATAAGCGAGCACTCTCGCCCAAGTCCCGCAAAGTGGGTATTAGGATGATAGCGAATGAGTTAGTCTCACTCAGCCTTACTGTGTTTTGAGACAGTAAATAGCGAGCGAGCGAATGCGACGAAAAACATTGTTTATTATGACTAAGGTGGTGAAGTGCGGTGAATGCATTACTGTGCGGCATTAGTGACGTCTTGTGTCTGACTCTTCAGCGAGTGAACTGTGCCTCAGAAGAGGCCACGACGGGTGTGTTTCGTTAAGGCGCTAGGTCACCGTGAAGAAAGTAAAATGAATTTCACGGAACAAAGTGAAATTTGGTGTGGACGCCAATTTAGTGTGGAATTAGCTTGGGCGTTCTTTTGGTGCGATATGGCAGGATGAATGGTTTTCCTTTTAGCGTGAGGTAAAAGCAGTGTTGTGTTGTGGTGTGGGAAGATTTTGTTTAGGTTTCTGTATCAGTGAGCAGGATTTCTCTTTCTCAGGTTCCAGCAGTTCTCACCAGTCAATGAAAAGTCCTGTTTCAGTTTCCTGACTTGTTTAATCACACTTATATTGTTGATTGTCTTATTGCTCTGTTTTCCTCATTCGCTATCTCTCTCGTTGCCTCGCATTGTCTCTCCGATACTATTTCATCGCACCGCGTTCAAAATTTAACTCCGCTATCACCTCTCCATCAGATACTAAACTTACTGCACATCGTCTTTCAAATCTCACGCCTTGTCCCCTTCCTTGTAAACACCAGAGTGGCGCATTATTTTTCACTCCACTCTGAGCTCCTCTCCTAGGTTTGTTTGTCTATCTCCACCCGTTTTCTATTTGTTCTCTACTTCACGCCTATCACGTGGTTTACGCTGCATTTTATTGGGATAACCTATTTCTACGAGTTTACCTTATTGGTCATTTCCATTCACCTTCATCTATGCAGCAGTCATGGATCCACCCTTCTAGGGTTGTATGACCCTCTGGCGTCATAACGGTTTTGCTTCCTGTAAATGCACACTTTCCTCATGTAGTGGATTGCTTAGTGGCGTTGGTCTGTCGGAGGGACTTCCAGCAGAGTATTGTTCTATTGTTTCGACATCGTGTCTCAACCCTTTCTAACTGAGGCTATTTCTGCGTTCTTTTGCATGTATTAAACATTCTACTTTATGATGAAATATCTGTTCTTGTATTACTTCTATATTCCCTTTTCCAATATGCTTGTTAATAGTTTCTATAGTTTTGTCATCCCTCTCTTACATTCTAATATCTGAAACCTGTGGTTTCTGTTTCAGGTTTACAGCCAACAATGCAACTAGCAGACGTTATTGAAGTGACAGAGTGAGGCAATCAGAAATTGAAACAGACAATTAAGGAACAAATGAGAACTGAGTGAAGTGACAGCTTGAATAATTGTATGTAGCACAATATCCTTATTAGTTGAAGGTTCATATTACCGACCGTTTGAATTTAAGTATTTGTCAAATAAAGTTTGTGTCTAAGTATTTCAGTTTCCGAAGATAACCCATTTTATGGTTTAAGTATTGTCACATGGATGATGTTCACATTTACAGGAAATTTGCGGCTTAACGGCTCTGTATTATGTATTTGTGTCTTCATTTCCACCATCACAGTTAATTCAACCAGCATCATGGTGAATAACTCAACACTTTTATGTTGAATACGATAACTATTTATGTTAAAATGACTACAGTTCACTGTTTCACAACATCAATTACAGCTGCATTTTATTTTTCACAGAGTAAAAGTGTACGAGCTTAGCTGCAAACACAATGCTATACAAATCCTAGGAATTAAAACGTATTATAGAATTTGGAAAATTTAAGAGCACTTCAAAATATTTATGCTAAAACATTCTGACATTCCGTAGTGTAGTTAGACATATGTGATAAAAATATGCATATTGCTAACCTATTGTGGCTTTGTGGGTTCGTGAAATTAAAAGTCGAGTTGGCAGAAATTCAGGTGCTCTTTATTTCCGTAGAAAGATACTTTTGTACAACTCTGACATCATCAGCATGACGTAACACACACCAACATAATCTCCCGTGGCTTTTGTAAACGTAAATAAACAAAAGAGTTCACTTTCAAATTACTACACGTTTATCAGTCCTCAACTCGCAAGTCGATAAAGTTTAAATGTCCACGTACACATACTGAATTTACTACAGTTCGGCCGCTCTCGCTCCGGCTCTGACATTTCTCGAGAGGGGGAAGCAGGTTGTTGCCAGTTCTTTAGCGGGAATTTCAAGCAGAGAAACAATGCGTATTTTAAATATTTCACGTGGCTCAAAACAAATTTAAGCTTGCAACACTGTGTTGGGTTCGGGAGCCACGCCTAGCAGCGACAATGCTGATTGGCGCTAGCAGACAGTTTTAACTTCCTGACCACTACACCGTATGTAGAGACTCCCAGTACTACCAACAGAAGCAGTTAGTGTGCGTGAAAGGTGTGAACGAAATATTTGAATAGTGGTGTTGTTATAAATATCTTGCATGATAATGAAATTTTAAATTGTATTTCAGTGTTTTAAAGCTAATATAGTCCTATATTTTCATTCTAAAGATAATTTTGAAGATATGTTTTCAATTACTCATTAATGCATGTTGGTACTATTAACTTCCCCCCTCCACCTCTTGCAATCGCAAACCGTCAGAGCCGGCGATACAACGGCCGGACTGCACTCTCTAGTGGCTTCCTGCCGACACTGCTTCACTTGACCATGACCATGACGTGCTGGCTGGCTGTATATAGCCAGAAGTTTTTTGCTGCGTGCCCACCCGTTAGGGGTTTTACCGCAGGTAAGGTATTCGAACGGGATTTTGTAGGATGGATATGGTGTAGGTTTTGAGATTGAAGAATTTTCTAAGATTACAATTATTGTGCCTTCGGGATGAAAGGACAAGATGAAATTCCCTGCACCCTGGTGTTTTTAATTTAGTTTTGGGTTGGGGAGAATTTTGTTGCCAAACAACTTAGGAGATTATGTGGAGCTTAGCTTTAGCTGCTGTTAAGATTAGCTCCTGGGTTATCTTGGGTGCCCGCATGCCATGGGGGGGGGACCCGACGCCTATAACGGCGTCTAGTGGGGTCATAATCTCCCAGTGATCTAACAAGGGCGCTTGTTCTATGAGTTGGTTTAGTCGTCCGTAGTGTTATTTATACACGTCCCGCTGTTTCTCGAAGTTTCCCGAAACCTGACAAAGTCATATGAAAGCTTCACGGCCTTTCAAGGTGGCAGGCGAAGGAGAGAGAACAGTCCAGACCCTTTCCTGGCACCTCTCCCTCCCTACCCTGTCCCTCCTCGGCCAGTGATTAGCGCTGTGGATGTGTCTTGGGCGCTGTCTCGTTGACTCCCCGCTTCTATCTCTCTCGGTGCTCGTCTACAATGCCTCGCAATGTATAGTTTAGTTTATGTGGCAGAAATGTTTATAGCTATTATGCAAGCAGACTTTAACTGATACAATCATACGCTGATTTGCCATATAAAGCTAAAATTCCGGCACATATTGGCGTAAATTTGAACTGTCAATAGCGATATAGAATAATGTAGTAAAACTAAAGTTCTGCTACGGAAAATTAAAGACTTTTGGGGCACAGTCAGAACCGAATATAGTAACTCCGATTTTCACTCTATAACATGTACAGCAATGATAAAAGGTGAGGCATTTGCTAGCGTGTGTGTAGCTGAAAACAGAATGCTTCTCACGTTACTCTGAAACACGACTGTGATTGTATGGTTTACCATACCTGGAAAACAAGGTAAAATGATTCCCTGAATAGCTTGGTGTAGAATATCGAGATTAATATAACGTATGCTGTGTTTAATGACGACGTTGTAGAGCTGCTTTGGGGTGCTCCGGTTTCCTTCAGATTCATTAGCAGATAGCTAATTGCGGAAGAATGGGGCCCGAAGACTGATTCTAGACTTTCAAGTACACGCAAGCGGAAGAGCAAAGATGCTGGCGCAATTATAGCTGGAACATCAGCAAGTTTCACAACTTGTGTCACCAGGAGTCGCTCTAGATATTAACATGCAGAGCTAATTAAAGGGCCAGGGAGCAGGAAGTCTTAATGTTAATCGGCAATTTCTCCAGTACCGCTTCGGCAGGAGTAACGATATTCCACTCCCGTATAACCGCAGTTTCCAAAATTTGACACCGAACCTTTATTTGAAAGCAATGTGAATAGCCCCTCTCAGAATGATTGAGGTTCCATCACACTGATATTCTGATAAAACTAAAGGTAAAATTACATACCATTTTCATAACTGGGAATTCTAATGTATATGATACGACTGTTTTCACAAGTATCTGGTGGTTATGTATGTATTTTAACAACAGTATATTTTTACGCTGAAGCAACTTCATTTTGTTATTTATTATATGGGAAGTATGAAAAATGGAAAGACACTACCAAAAGTAAAAGAAATCGTTAACAGACAAAAGTCGCTTATCACGCGGTATTCCGTTTTAATGTAAGTCATATCGTAAATCATATCGGACAATAAATGCAATGGGTGAAGTGATGCTCAAATGAGCCCAGGTTCCACAGATTTAGAGTTTCCTAAATTAATCTCTCAGGATAAGGAGAATCCAAGGAAAAACTTAACCAGTTAAATTACCCTGCCAAAGATTCCTAACTTAAAACTTCTTTAATGTAAGTCAGATACTCAAGAAAGGCGGGAAAAATATGAAGCTGTGACTTACACTCATTTACAGCTTCTCTGGTATATTTGAATAGGATTAGGATTTCACTACGGAGGGGATTCGGTACGTAGGCCTCCATGCTGGGCCCATTGTTCCTATGCCCTCAAGTGGGGTACCCCCGGGAGGAAGGATCAGGCGAGAGGAGACAGAGGGTGGCCGTCCCAAGGAGCCACGACAGAGCAGAGGGCAGAGTCCCTACAGTTTACTTGGAGACTTCCCCCGAGAGGCCAGCACAACGGACACGCTCCCCTACTGCGGGACGGCAAGGAGCCCAGCAGCCGAGCCCAAAAGGTCTCTGGCTGGCCGTCCCGAAATGGTTTCAGCAGAGGCGCGGAGATCGGCAACTAACCTACCAGAGGAGACAATAGGTTACCTCAGACCAGTGCTGTAGTTGGAAAAAATATTTAGGTGGTACTCATCAAACCGGAAAAATGTGGCACGCACTTAATGTCGCTTAAGAATCGTCGTTCGCACCGCCTGACTCTTCATTGTTATACCAAGAAGCTTTATGACTAATAAAACAACTGTTGCCATTACTGTTTAGTACTAAGAACAAACAATAAACATTATTTTTGTCTTTAATTCTATCACTACACGAATTTAGACGGTAAACTTACACCGTGTTCAAAATTTAGGTGGTATGGCGTACCGGCCTGTATCGGCCCAACTACAGCACTGCCTGAGAGCATATCATCCTGCTATGTACCGTCGAGACACCCCCTAACTCTTCTACCGTGAAAGAAAGCATCAGATGAGAGATGACGTGAAATGGTAATGGAGATGAAATGATGGGACAGGAAATTCGGAGGATGTAATTAACCTACCCAGCATTCGCCTAGCGACCCGGTAATATCCCCGAAAAGACCCATGGGTCAGGTAGGTCGGCCACGGAAATCGAACCCGGGTCTCCCGAATGCAGGCCACAGACGATATCGCCTGGGTCATCCTACTCGGTATATTTGAATAATGAATAAATATAATAAAAATTTACGCAGTTAAGAATCTCGTAAATAAAATTTATTTTGGTCTTGTTTTCACAGTCTCCTGTTGCTAGGCAGATACACGGATGCAATGTTTCAGAATTTATCAGAATTATTTATTTTAGTGAGGCACAATCATTCTGGTATGCAGAACCCTTTCCCGAGCCCAGGAATCGAACCTGGACCTCACCGCAAAGAGCAAGTGCTCTAGCGAGGAGCTATCTAACCAGTCTGTTGGTATCGTGTCCCCTTTACTGAAATAGTTAGGCAAACCCTTTGGCGTCCACGTTATCCGGGAGTAACTAACTTCAACGAAGGATGTTTTACGTAGGCTATTTGGTGTAACTCGAGTAAGCAAAGATGTTGTGGAAAATCGCGTATGTTCCTTATGTGCTCAATAGCAATAAAACCTGAATTTGCATCATGTTGTGCAATGTTCAATTTATTGCAGATTATGTTAAATTATTAAATTAAATTAAAGAATTTTTGGGACATATATGGGCCCTGTTGTAGATTTGTCGTACACCTTTCTTCCGTCACTCGGACATTCATGTGAATATTGACGATTCTATCATATTGAAGTGACAAATCAAAGTTGGCAATTTGTACATGAAAAAACACGGTGCACGTACAATGACAGAATAGTAATGGAAACCCTTGTGAAGTAGACATGTGTTTAATTTAAAACATATTAATTAAAGGCAGGATGTAATATTAGACCTGATATTGTGATTTATCCTACGGAAACCAGAAACAAAATATTAAGTGTGTATGTCGATGACAACCATTTTGCTCATGCATATGTCATATAAATCAAACAGTAATAAAAATATATTGTCCCTTATTGCGTTCATAGATGAAATGCTTTATCTATTCGGTAGAATTGATTCCATATACGTTGTAAAAGAGAGGCCTGATTTACCCACAACCACCATTGAGCTCCTCCCAGCGGTTTAAACTCGGCCAGTGCTTTGTAGTATACTTTTGTTACGTAGGTATTGAAAACAGCATCAGTGATTGAATACTGAAAAGTCGGTACCTCCCATTTTTGGCCAAACAAAGCACTAGTTTTCAAGTTTTCACATGTACTTGTCTTTCCAAGTACGATATAATCCTTTTTTGAAAATTTAAGGAATATGAAATCCGTATATGAAAAAAGATATAATTTTTAAATAGATTAAGTGTTGTTGCAAATATGGAATGTAAACTGGAAGATTGCACTATATGTTGTGAATAGGACTGTGTATCCTTAAAAGGTTTACACCTTAAGGGTTTACAGTCCACTCTGCAACTGGGAGAGTAGCTGAAAGGATAGGGGCTCAGATGGTAGAACTAAATGGTAGAGTCAGTTTGGAGCTAGGTTAAAGTTAGATAAATAGAGACAACACAAGGTTCTATAAAATGCCAATTTACTATAACTTAAACAATGGGTCTCAAGACAAGTCCCTCCCGAAATGTTGAAGAGACTTAGGATGGAATAGTGTTAATAATTACATTAGTGTATCTAAGACCCAACCGGGCTTACCTTGGAGATGTGTTTGTATTTGACTGAGGATGCGAGGTGTAAAGTAGGCCACGCCGTGGCTCAGTGGTTAGACCGCTTGGCTCTCACCAAGGTGGCCCGGGTTCGATCCCAAGTGACCGCAAAGTGAGATTTTTGGTGGACAACACGGCGCTGGGGCGGGTTTTCTCCGGGAACTCTGGTTTTCCTCGCCATTTCATTCCACCGGTGCTCCATCTTCATCTCATGTATCATCAGTGTCACCGCCTGCGGTGCCGCATGTAGTAAAAGCGGACGTTAAACACTACACACACACACACACACACACACACACACACACACACACACACACACACACACACACGAGGTGTAGAGTAGCCACCACTAGTCGGCGGCATACGAGCTTGAATTTAGGAACAGCATGAACTACTAAGAAAGTAGACTTAATGAGTGACCCGCCGGATGTTCCCTGAATAATCTTCCAGCATAAATCCCCGCATACGCTAACTTAACCAATCTTAAATAGGGGGTCCTGGGAAAATGGCAGCTAACAGCTAAATCAGCATTTCCCATACTAGCTAAGCATTATTATCTTTCTCCAAAATATTTTATCACTCAATTATACAATTGAAAACAATGTTTACGTAATTGAGAACGTATTGATTCCTGTTTCAGGTCATCTGTGTACAGTTCACATGAGTCAGCAGAATTCTGATTTAATACTCCAAGGTGCATGTTTTGTCATCCAGCAAAACTTAAGCTTAATCATCAAAACACACAGTTGTGCTCAAAATTAAGGCAAAGAAAATGATGTTAAATAACAATGATTAAATAATTTCTAAGTCTCGCTCAGCCTATATATACAACAGTACAGTTTATGTGTATATGCAATGTATTTGGAGTTTATTACCATGACTTTGTTAACTTGGTTTGTTCTGTATACATTTTGCAATTTTAAACTGGCATACTGATGTGCTAGATTCGAAACTTTAAACATACTACAAAACTGCATGCGGACGCAGTATTAACACGCTGTCAAGAAAATCCCGGATTTCAAGCTATACTTTATATTGAGAAATTGTTCAAAGTTTCAATGGTAAAATTATTTAACCTATTTAATCGTCTGAGCCGGCCATGCCTCGTAAATTTTGACGGTAGCTGTGACAACATTCACCGATACGGTCTCAAGCAACCAGAATGGTGAAAATTTAGCCATGTTTCAAAAATGTTTAAATTACTAAAGTAACATAATATTTGAAGCATACATACCAAAATGATCACAGAAATTTCAAATCAAGAGTTTTAATATATACCAGTTGTAAAACTGCTAAAAGAAAATGATTTCTCACACCGCGTACAGACTTGTACAATGAGGTCTACCCGAAGGTCCGAAGACCTCGGCCTCGATGAACACGGGGCGATGGAAACCTCCGGGCCTCTTTCCATGGGACAATACCTTGAGTCTAAAAAGCCCCTCCATCTCAAGACGGGTGGAAGTGGATACGCCACTTACGGGCGTCAACCCCGCAGGGAAGACTACCGAAAATCTCGGTGGGGCCGCCTCTTCCACTAGCTATGCACGATAGTACCCGGGACTTATGAGACAATCCTCTACCCCCTCCGGGCGGCCGTAACCTGGCCGGAGGTACCCGATCTCCCGAGGGTGTCAGGAACACACTGCCCCCTCGAGTCCAACCCAATCCGAACTCCCCTTCGGGAGAGGCTTTTATATTCGGCCCGAGGTTCCTCTCGTAACGTCAGAGGTACCACGAGTGCTCAGGTTCCACAGCACCCGCACCACAGTAACTGAAGGGGTCGGATCCCCTCCACTACGGGTACCACGTACAGTCTCCTAAGCCTATATAGATTGTCTTTAAAACTTGTAAGTGTGAATAATTTTGACAATTCTTAAAAATGTTAACACGAGCAAGTGACAAGCAAGGACCAGTAGTAAGTCTTATAAGGAGCAACTGCCTATGTCGGACGAATGCTTGAATTTACATTTCTTACTTGATGGCGTAATATTACGTAAAATTAGTATGCGTTAAAATATACAGTACTGGAAATTATGTTACTCTTATTGTGATTACCTTACGTATCTGATGATAGTGTAAATGTTCAAAGTGTGCTCCATTACGCTGTAGGCAGTGTTCATAAGGATCACGCATATTTTCCAAAATAATTTGGAACGAAGGTTGCTGCAGAGTCCCAAAGAACGAGACGATATTCTGACGTAATGTAGATACAGTTTTGACTGGATGTGGACAATTGAAAACTTCCTCATTTAACATTCCCCAAACGTAAGCACCAGGTGGTGTGACATCGGGGGAATGTGGTGAGAAGGGGAACTTAGCCCCGCTGGAAATTATTCGTCTTGGAAAGATTTCTTGCAGCATAGCCATAGACTGTCGAGTGGTGTGGTAGATCACCCCGTCTTTTTTAAACCAACAGATAGAATAACTGTGTTGCTAGGTGCTGGATTATTGAAGTGTTCACGATATTGCTCCGCCACTAACTTTAAATTTGGCCCGCCTTGATAACCATTTCCATAACAGCGAGACCCATTGCGAGACCCATTGTGACTTCCAATCACCGAGCACAACGTACTTTGCGCAACTAACTACATATCATGGCGCAGACGCTCAGGCTTAAGCATGCGCACTGTGCGAAAATGTGTACTATATATTTTCGGGCATAACGTATATCCCGTTGCTGGCTCATGAAACCGTCATGAAAAGTAAACATTAGTTATAAGTTCAATATTTACCTTCCTCTCATACATAAAAGTAATTTAATATAGTAAAAGTAGCAGTTGTAGCAATTAATCTAGCGCAGGGTGTAGGTATGTATTCACTTAGAACCCTGCTAGGTTTTTACAAAATACTTAGTTCAAAGGAAGGAAATGAACCAAGAGATTTTCTTAAGTACAACACTGCTGATAATTCCTTAAATACAGAGGATCCCATTACAATCTCACAACTTTTGTTTTTCCGAAACAGAAATACAATTTTTGTTGTGTTTTATTTCGTAAGCCCGTAAATGTTCAAAATGCCCAGACAATCTTCCTTTTGTCGCTCTTCTACAGGAACCACTCACCAAATTGTAGTCGCCTGTCTGGAGCGCCTCATTTAGTGCATGGAGAAGTCTCGGAATGTAAAACTTTCATTTTTTGAACACTGCTTTTCTTAATACCAACCTCACGAGAACATTGCCTCACTAACTTCTTTGGGGATAGCGCAAAAACCTGCATGCTTGCAACAGTACTTTCGTTATCAATGGAACTTTCCGTACCGACTTTTCAACACATCTTGCACCGTTCCAACATCTTTAAACATGTCTCGAATTCTTGTTGTTACCCTTGTTGGTGGTGCTGCATGAAACAATTCTCCACTTTCCAATAACATTTCAGTATCCACTTAAGTTCCTCGAATTACAATCTCACCGCCATTGTTGATTATAAAGACGTGAAGATCTATAAAGCTATGTATGGCTTTACCAGTGCCTTGTGGATCATACCTAACAAAAACTGTATTTCTACCCCATTTCGTTTCGGAGAAATAACAGTTCAAAGAGTGTATACATCAATTTGGAACACACTATATATTTTGTTTCATATCAAAATACGTAACATAAACTGGATTTTTATGCTGCTCTTTACGCTTTTTGCTATTCATAGGTGTTATTATTTTGAGCTATCAATCAACCAATTCTTTTTGAGCCAAGCAAAGTAAAGAAATAATACCACTATCATACAGCCCAGTCCCCAATTTTGTACATTTGGTAAAATGTTTGATTTTCTTTTTCTTTCTCTCTTCAAGTGCCCTATTTACACTTCTTTATGTGCCCTTACGTGATCGCCTCGTATCAAACTCAAGTACTACTTTTACTGAGGATAATTAGAAGACCGTAAAGTCGTTAACTAGATGTATTGATTTACAAGGTAACTTTGTCGAACAAATCTTAATTTTATGTTGTCTTGTTCAGGCATAAAACTTGTAGAACTTCATTAAACACACTCATCTTGCATATGAAGGGCCCAGGGAAAAACTAGGCAAGTCACTTTTTTCTCAAAATGAGAAAATGACATATCATTGGATACTCTATGGGAAGTACCAGGGAAGAAAGCTGGTTAGTCGTGGGTTTTTTGACATTTAAACTTTGGCGTCCAGGAAAAGAACCAGGGAAGTCAACTTTCTGCCAACAGAGTGGTAGTGCGATAGCGACTTATCCCATCATTTACTCTTCGTGGCGCTTCAGAGATAGCCATTCCTACATGGAATGTGATAAGAATTTTTGTCTTTGGAATTTCAAACAAAGAATGGAAACCCCCAGAGGAGTTCATAAGCATAAATAAAAATCCAGGAACCAAAATTTCACCTTTTATTGATATGAAAGTCTGTCAGGAAATGACATATAATTGGGAAAAAATTATATCAGTAGTATGTGATGAAATGTCTACATAAGACCCAACCCATCAAAGAAATTTGCATCCCATCCAAACATTCACGTCTGTTGAACTGGAGAGTTACCTATAATGGAGCATGGTATACAGTATTATAAGAAAGCCTAAGAAGGATGATTCAACATAGAGACCAGAAGAATTTGAGCTGCCTGTTTGGCTTATTCAGGTAATTTACTAACCATATTACTTGGTGATGATAAAGATAATATTAACGATAATAATAATAATAATAATAATAATAATAATAATAATAATAATAATAATAATAATAATAATAATAATAATAATAATAATAATAATAATAATAATAATAATAATAATAATAATAATAATAATAATAATAATAATAATAATAATAATAATAATAATAATAATAATAATAATAATAATAATAATAATAATAATAATAATAATAATAATAATAATAATAATAATAATAATAATAACAATAATAACAATAATAACAATAATAACAATAATAATAACAATAATAACAATAATAATAACAATAATAATAATAATAATAACAATAATAATAATAATAATAATAATAATAATAATAATAATAATAATAATAATAATAATAATAATAATAATAATAATAATAATAATAATAACAATAATAATAACAATAATAACAATAATAATAACAATAATAATAATAATAATAATAATAACAATAATAATAATAATAATAATAATAATAATAATAATAATAATAATAATAATAATAATAATAATAATAATAATAATAATAATAATAATAATAATAATGATAATAATAATGATAATAATAATGATAATAATAATGATAATAATAATGATAATAATAATGATAATAATAATAATAATAATAATAATAATAATAACAATAATAATAATAATAATAATAATAATAATAATAATAATAATAATAATAATGATAATAATAATGATAATAATAATGATAATAATAATGATAATAATAATAATAATAATGATAATAATAATGATAATAATAATAATAATAATAATAATAATAATAATAATAATAATAATAATAATAATAATAATAATAATAATAATAATAATAATAATGATAATGATAATGATAATGATAATGATAATGATAATGATAATGATAATGATAATGATAATGATAATGATAATGATAATGATAATGATAATGATAATGATAATGATAATGATAATGATAATGATAATGATAATGATAATGATAATGATAATGATAATGATAATGATAATGATAATGATAATGATAATGATAATGATAATGATAATGATAATGATAATGATAATGATAATGATAATGATAATGATAATGATAATGATAATGATAATGATAATGATAATAATAATAATAATAATAATAATAATAATAATAATAATAATAAATAATAATAATAATAATAATAATAATAATAATAATAATAATAATAATAATAATAATAATAATAATAATAATAATAATAATAATAATAATAATAATAATAATAATAATAATAATAATAATAATAATAATAATAATAATAATAATAATAATAATAATAATAATAATAATAATAATAATAATAATAATAATAATAATAATAATAATAATAATAATAATAATAATAATAATAATAATAATAATAATAATAATAATAAATGTAACAATTTTGTAACAATATTACAAAAATAATAGTAATACCTACAATTATTGTAATTGCAAAGAAAATCTCTGGTCACTGACATTCCTGATTTTTTTTTTTTATTTGTTTCAGGTGACTTACCTGGGTTTTTCCCTGAAAAAACGCTATTGGAATGAACTGTTGTGTTTTGTGCAACATTATTGACATAACAGACAGGAAACACCACTTTACTTGATTCACTGCATGTGACGCACCAATATTTCATTATGTTTGTATATATATATGAATGGATTCCTAGATTTGTTAGTATTATCTAAAGTTTTAGCTTTTAATTTTAATGTTTTTTTTTCCCCTCTACATCGTCCTTAAAACATATATTCCAATGATTAACTCAGTCGATCTGGTCGTATGTGTGATGAATGCTAATGCCCTTCTGTTATTGAAAGCAGTGACAAGTTAGTTCTGCATGCAAACAGAATGCGAGCAGTTGTGCTTAGAAATGCTACTATTGCGCAGCTGTATATAGGAGTATCAGATTGTGAAACCGGAGTGTTGGTCCTTTTGTACCATCCACACTTGCGGACGTGTGGCTCAATGCGCAATAGGGACAGTTGCAGCTCATGGAGCGAGTAATACCCACGGTAGTTATCTATTTAAACCGTAAAACATGCCCAAATCTGCCTTATAGCAAGAATGTTCAAATTGTGAATTTCCGAAGGTAAAATGCACGTGTATATTCTGATAAAGCGTATATAATTTCGTGCATTTATTACGTTGATCTGTCATAACAGGGTGGACCTTGTTTTTCAAGAACCATTTCAAAATAACCATCTTCAACAATGAATTTATGGTGGAGTTTTCCGACGGAATTCCAATAAATATCATTTCCAGATCTAAAAGCCGGAAGTTTCTTTTTCAATCCTTTAGTTATTCTTCATTTAGAAAGCCATCTAAAATCTAAATGTCCGATATTTTGCAGTCACATGACATCCTTCCTTGTCGAAACTATTTTTATAAACCATTATTCCTCTACCTACCTTATGTTAATCGAGGTAAACATATATTACTGATAATTTTGTTCTACGTGCAAGAGGAATAGGGGAATGATTTTTCCTTTAAGGGATAGTGAAATCCTTAAAGAGCTGATTGCTATGGGATGCCTTTGAAATTCCATTCACATTACTTGCTAAAGCTAAAGAAATGAATGACTTCCCATTTTAGAAAAGCACAAGTACTGGAATACTCAAAGAATAAGAAGAGATGTTTCCGAAATTGTTCACTGCGCAAAAGAAAGTATTTTTAGCATAAATTATGTACTTTAACAACATATTAATTGTTTATGTATTGAGAGTTTCTCTATCTCTTACGATGTACTAATTATGCAAAGGTTATTAAAAATGAATAGGAATTCTGACATTGCTAGAACATTTATGATATAAGTTTCATGTATCCTGAAATGTCTAAAACATATGGGATTTTAATCAAATTTGTTAGCGCCGTTTTCAAAAAAGTGAAATCTTTCAAAAGATGTTGCATAGAAAGATTTTTCCGTGGTGACTAATTTTCTTGAAAATCATCGTGACATATGCTTGGAAGACGCTGGTGTTAACCGACTTTACGTTTTTAAGTTATGCTGCACACGTACACTCGCGCACATATAGGGACAAATTGGTGTTTTTCTATAACTGTTTCTTTCATTTCCTTTTTGTTTAGATTCATGGGTATTTTCGGTGAAATAAAAGCACCTGCTTTGGCCCTATTAATAGTAGCGGGAATTTGGTCTATTGAATACATAATTAGATTAAGGGGTGCAATTTGCTAAACTTACTAAAGAAGGAAGAATATGGGAATGTTTTTAAAATTATGGGGAAAAGATGCAGTACTAAGAATTAAGTAATAGAGTATTTACTACAGGAATTGCAGGAGGAGTGGGATAATGCACACGTAGGAAGAAGAGTATATGATTTATTTCCAGATATTAAATAGAGGTTAAAATTGGAAATATAAAACCAAGAAAATGATATTTTCACTTTGTTATAGGACATGGTCCATATAAAGTTTATTTAAAAGGAATAGGAAACAAGAACTCAGATTTATGTGAGCTATGTAACTGTTTAGATTTACCTGAAGATGTTATTTTTGAGTGCGATAAATATAGTGAACTAGTAGAAGATGGTCGAAGCAAACTTCAAGGAGAATGCTTATGTAACATCTTAAGGTAAGAAAAATATTATGCATAAGTAGAAAATATGTCCCAGATAATATCCACTGAGCCGTTAGAGGAATATATAACCCGCGATCAAAAGAGTTCAAGAAAGAAATACAGCAACATTTGAACCTACGAGAAAAAAATATTACTTAAGAGATCGTCGGAGGTAAATAGGAGCAAGAAAAATTGAAGAGAGTGATTACCTGACCTGAGAAGACCTAATTTAGGACGCACGACCGATAAATGGAAGACGTCAGTTATGGATATCGGAAAGAAGAGCAGAAACCACAGAAAGAAGGCGAATCCCAGGAGAGCCAGAGGAGGTATATGTAGAGAATCAGAGCGGAGAGACACAAATGATTATGTAGAAGAGGAAAGATGACAACCCGGATACCTGGAACTGACGAACCAGCTCCATCTACTGATGCCAGTCCCTTTAGGAGATGGATGCCAGTTGTACAAAGCTTTGGATGCCAGTTTCAGAAGAGGAAATTTAAAATTGTAGGAAACAGTCTTTCGTAGTTTGTTATAGCAATTAAAGCTGTAGTAGAAATGTAGATTTATTGGAGTAAAAGTTCAGATAGATTAGATGAGTATATTTGTAAGGTTATTGGAATCCGGTAATCTGTAGGTTAGTTCATTCGTTAAGGTAGCAAGTAGATTATATCTGTAAAATTTGTATATTGTTTTGTGTAATTTTATTAAGAAACGAATAAAGCTAAAAATGAAGTTTGCATAATAAGGCTTGGTATAGATTACAGAACCCGGGCTATTAGATATGCAGATTTTATTTTTATTTTATCTTCAGTGAAATCTCGAAGTCTTTTACGCTTCAAATTCAAAAATGTATTAATGTTTTCATGTATATATAAGGTTTTTACTTATATATACATATAGTAGGCAATGCAAACCTTAAATGCAATGAATTAGTGGGTTGTCAAGGGCATCGGTGAGCAAAATCAATAGTCCTTAGAGGGGATGAGATTAATTGAAGCTGGATATTGTAGAAGTGACATGCTTACTTAGATAAGTGAAATGGGACTTGAAATCATTCTGCAAAGGAACGTTCTCGCAGTAAGGCGTGTTTTTTGTGTCGCTCTGTAAGTTTGCAGAAACTCAAAGCTCAACGATGCAACAATAATCATTTTGTGAAAGGACAGAGTCTATGGTATTTAAAATTGGGTTTCGTGGAATAAATCGCACCATATTTAAAAGAGAAGAATTGCTATTTTCCAACAATTGCAGCATAGAATACTCTTATTCCGGTATTACGACCAGAGATAAGACTTACTGCTCCAGAGCTCCGAGGCATATATAAGAATTCTTCCAGATCTTCACCAAAGGTGAGAGAAATTAATCATCCATCGTCACGCCTTTTGCAGATTATCCTTTTGCAACTATAATCTTGAAACACGTCTTCTCACAAGGTATGAGCCTCTATACGGTGCAGAACTCGCCCCAACTGATTAGCCAGCACACGGAGAAGGAACCGAACCGCATCAAACAGCGAACTACGGGACAAGGAGTTCCCTGAAATAGGGGAATCTGTACTTTCTTCCATTCTGAGTGGTTTAACAGGGGAATAACAAGTTAAACAGTGGCACTACAGTCCATATCGGACCAGGGCCTGCTAACCCGGCAGCCGGCCTGGCGCTCAGATACGCAAAGTAGAGGTGGCCGATCATCCAACCGATAGGAGGAGGAGATGTGATCAGCATCTCGGCATCCTCAGCCGGACAGTTAGCTTTCTTGACCAGGGCCGCTTACCTATCGGAAGCTTCTTAATTTCCTCACGATTCTGAGTGGTCACCGGTCCTAAACCCGGCATTTAAAATCCGGACACACAGGGGTGGGATCGAACCCGGGCCGCATTCCATGGCAGACAACCAAAGCACTACTTAGCCCACTACGCCACGGCGCAGCACTTAACAGGGGAATAAGACCGATTAAATTGGGATTTTTAATTATAGCGCAACTGTTTCAAAGTCTGCTTATTATCTTGCATTATTCTAATATTAACTGATACTGTCTCCCTCACCAATGCTGGTGTTAGGAGTCGCTTGGGTTCCCTCAGAGCGAGGAAGCCGAAGCATACTAACCTGATAGACTCACACACTCTAAATGGCTATTAGGGTCGAAATAAAGGATATAAGTATTAGAAAATGAAAATTAGAACGATAATATCATTTTATTGGTATCAGAATGGCTCCAAATACATATGGTAATTCTTGTTTGTAAATGTAGGTATATACAAACATAGATGATGTATGACCAGTAGATATAGGGAATTTGCTACGGTTTTATTGATTTGAAGGAACGAGGGCGGAAAAATGCTTCGAATACGAATTCGTGGTATTAAGCACTTCCTGGAATCAAACAAGCAATAAAATCGCCAACGCACTCGTACATTATGATTTAATCCCGTTGTCAGTGGCCGTAACGTGTTTATGGGTAAGTAAATCTGCTAAAATGGTTTTCATTCAGTAAATCTGGTGACGTACAGCAGAATTTCATAAAAACATCCAATTTCATAATTTAAAACGACAGGAAAAGTTATTTACAACTACAGACTGAAAACAATAGCTAAAGATTGTTGCGTAATAAACACCAATCATTTCCCACGTGAAGTAATTGTCAAATAAGTATTTCCATTCCCGTTTCTGAATATTGTGAGGTAGCGACCATGGTCCAAGCTTTCGCAGATCGGCGCCGGACAGTGAAGCACATAAATATTAGCGCTCTCGCTGTAAAAGTTATTGGCAAATAAAAAGAATCGTCTAATTGTTTCTCTAATATCAGCATCTAGAACACTTTAAAAGTTACGGATATACTGGCTGAACTTTAATCAAATCGGGGAATTAAAAGGAGTGTTTCTTGACGGAAAATGGAGGAAATAGACGGTTCGCACAATGACAACAAATATTCCCGGAACATAGTACATAGATGAATCGCATTCCCGTTTTGACCTCCATGGGATATACGCACGCATTCACATGTTGAATCATGGACTGCCTCTCTTTCGCACGTTCTAGCCTCTCTCCGATAGCGTCACAGACATACTGCTGAAGATTGTGATACGAAAACTAGCTAAGCATACACACGGATTTTCAGATGCCCCAAGAGAAAAAATCTAGGGGATTTAAGTCTGATGGTCTAGCAGGTACTGCAGCATGGCCTCTGCATCCTATCCAGCGTTAGGGTAAGACGTTGCTAATGTGCCAGCAAACTGTAATGTGGAAGTGGGGTATTTCTTCATCATGGAGAAACCACATAACCTTACTGTCAAAGACACATTCTCTAGCAAACCAGGTTGGGTACTGTGCAGGAAGTCGTGGCACTTTGCTTTGTTGAGAGTTGAGCAATAAAATTTGTCCAAATGTAGTCGCCAGGAATGCATGCCCAAGCATTAAAGCTTAACCGATGCTGATGAGATGCTTCATTATGCAATTTCTGGTAAATATTGCTTCATCGGTAAAGAAAAGTGAAGACAGAAATCTCATAATTGTGATGGCCTAGTGCAAGTCATCGACAAAATCCTCCCCTAGACAGAAATCTGATGGTGGTAATTTTTATACTCTTTGCAGAGGACATATTAGTGGTTGTCATGCGGAAATTACATAGTCATACTTTGGTTTACATCATGTTGGCGGGCCTCTTGCCTGGAGCTTGTACTAGGGTTCGTCTAGATATCCCGAGGAACCTGTTCCTACAAACCTAGGGCACGCATAGTACCTGCTGCCTCTTTACAGATCCCACCCCACTTTCCGGATACAAACAGCATCTCGGCTTGTTACTGACAAGAATACCGGACCATCCTGCTTCTTATTGTACACTGATTCAATTACACAATTTGTAATACACAAGAAACATACTGCGAATACGCAAAGAAAATGACATTCGTCAGTGCCATCTGCCATGGCAACAATACATTTCCGGGCACATGTTCATAGAACGTCCTTTCCTCTATTTTCAGCCAGAAATCAGTCCCTATAGTTCGTCAATTTTGTTAAATGAATGAGCGGAGTGAGCAAATACTGGTTGCAGAAGCAATACTAACTCATTCCTGTTGATTCCGAGAAAAATGGAAACATATGTTTATTACAATCCAATTTTTATCAATTCAGTTTCAATCTGTGTGATAAAGATTCTGATATATAATAACTTTAATTTAAATTGTTGGATATGCTTTTTTTCTGAGATAAATTGTAGTTCACTTATCAGTTAGCTTAAAATTAATTTGTTCTCATTTAACAATAACTGTTATATTAACGTTATATTAAGTTCTGAACACCACCTTTATTTTTTCCCAATACAAAACTGTTACTTTAAGGTTACATAATATGTTCTGAACACAAATTTATAGCTACTAAACATACAGTATATTAGGTTGCAAGCTTAGAGAATTGCTCCTTGTTCCCGTAATTTTTATTTACTCTCTTTATGTGCATTGTCAATTGTAGAGTGTTCTTTGAAGTATATGTGCTCTTCAGGGATACAGGATTCCAAAGTCTTGAAGTCAACTATTTTTGTTCCCTAATGGAACTCAATTTTCGTATGCTATAGTAGCTCTAAGATTTACTGTCGTGTTTGAATCAATAAGCAAACGAAAAGTGTGCTCCACTAGTCCTCCAATGTGAGGTTACGCTGTTAAATTTCCACTACACTCACTTCGATGTTCAATTTCCACGAATTCTGATGCGGTGAAATATTGTTTCTTATTTCTTGAATTTACCTTGCTGTTCATTGTTTGGAAAGACAAGACATTGCTAAGATAGAATTTGTTGAAGAAATTTAAATTTGGAATTTTTGTTAGGCACTTGAAGCAACATACAGTTTACAACCTTCATTGTCCCATAAACTTTATATAAACAACTCAATTTCTTCTCTTAACCACAGAAAGGTCCCTGTTACAGGTTAGGAAGAAATGGCATAGTACCGGGAAATGATTGTGACAGAACGATCAGAAGATGCAACTGTTATCCGGAGCATTTTAACAGAATTATTCTTATTTTTTCCAAGGCAGTCATCTGAAAATGTGTGCAGATATTTATGTTTGGAGGTAAATCGTTTTCACCTAATACGACAGAAAACTACAGATCTTATCGGGAAAATTATTTGCGGAATGAATGAAAGTAAATGGGTTGAGCCCTTTCGTTCCCTTGCACGTAGGCCTCATTATGGGCCCATTGTGCCACTTTTACTGGAGTGCTTGCCTCCAAAAAGGACAGG
Source organism: Mantis religiosa (assembly GCA_030765055.1). Classification (NCBI taxonomy): domain Eukaryota; kingdom Metazoa; phylum Arthropoda; class Insecta; order Mantodea; family Mantidae; genus Mantis; species Mantis religiosa. The sequence goes on from CM060954.1 coordinate 123,565,024, forward strand.
ATAAGTCTTGGACGAGCACTCCTTATATCATCTGCTCTCAGTTTGTCTGAGCCCAGGATAAAGTGTCTAAGTGTAACAAGTGCTTCATATTCATACAAAATATGTAGAGAAGACTCATCCTCTCCACCGCACTTCCTGCATGCGGAGTCTGCACTAAGCTTTATCACATGTAGGTGTCTCTTTAGGGTGTTGTGCCCTGTCAACAGGCCAACAGCACTTCTAAATTGTACCCGATTAAAGGTTAGCAGAATCCTAATGTTCTTCTTGCTAGGTCCCTCGATCGTACATAGACCGAGCCTGCCTAGCAGTGGTAAGATGACGCCATGAAGTGCCATGTTGAGGTGATACCCAATCAAGGATCTCACATCTGGCCCTTCTTGGGGTAAGGACAGCTTCCGGACCAATAAAAGCGTTGGCTGAGCCCTTCCTGGCTAGTCTATCAGCTAGTTCATTTCCTCTGATCCCAGCATGCTCAGTAACACAGCAGAACTGTACTGGTCGGCGAGAACAGAGAATATTCAAGGTCCTTTGGCACTCTTGTACCAACCTAGACCTTGTAGTGCTAGCACATAGTGTCTTCAGAGCAGCCTGCTGTCAGAACGGATACTAATCCGACCATGCAGCCAAGGTATCCCAAAGATGTGATAAACACAGGCCAAAATAGCATATATTTCGGTCTAGAATATTGTAGAATAACTTCCAGTGAGTACGATAGCGTCGTCTTAGGCCCATAAATGCCAGCCCCGGTCCCCATGTCAGTCTTGGAGCCATCTGTGTACCACACGAACCCCTTGACACATTCAGGAATCCGTGTCCATTCCTCTCTGGGCGGAAAACTGACTCTGTATTAAGAGTCAAAATTATAAATAGACTTCATACTGTCGCAACCCATCGCTAGGATAGTCCGCGTCTTCTGAAGCCTGTTCAATATCTCTCTGTGTCCTTTAACCGGATCTTTAAAAGACCAACAGCCCAATCTCCAAAGACGATGAACAATCACCCCAGCCTCTCCTTAATTTAAGTCCTCCAACGTTGTCATATCGAACGATGAATGATATTGGTGAAATGATGCTCAAATGAGTCCAGGGTCCACGGAGCTTGGAGATACCCGACATTCGTCTTTTAAAGATAACGGAAAACCACGGAAAAACCTTATCCAGGTAACTCACCATCCCGAGATTCGAACTCGGGATCTCTTGAACTTGAGGCAGACACAATACCATCTAAACAAATACAGAGGAGGCAAGCCAAGCAGAGTCTCTAGAGCACTGAGTGTGGTGGTACACAAGCCGCAGTAATCCCCAAACACGCTAAGTGTTAGATCTTTTTTTTTTTTTTTGGCAACCTGTGTCGTAACACAAGCCACCATAGCACCGCAGCATAAGTGATGGAGGTCCTAACAATGGACACGTAGAGCTAATAAACCACTTTATTATTATTATTATTATTATTATTATTATTATTATTATTATTATTATTATTATTATTATTATTATTATTATTATTATTATTATTATTATTATTATTATTATTATTATTATTATTATTATTATTATTATTATTATTATTATTATTATTATTATTATTATTATTATTATTATTATTATTATTATTATTATTATTATTATTATTATTATTATTATTATTATTATTATTATTATTATTATTATTATTATTATTATTATTATTATTATTATTATTATTATTATTATTATTATTATTATTATTATTATTATTATTATTATTATTATTATTATTATTATTATTATTATTATTATTATTATTATTATTATTATTATTATTATTATTATTATTATTATTATTATTATTATTATTATTATTATTATTATTATTATTATTATTATTATTATTATTATTATTATTATTATTATTATTATTATTATTATTATTATTATTATTATTTTAACATGGAATTGCAGAAATTAACTCTATTCATAACATTTCGTTGCTGAAATTTCTAACCAGAGTAATCGTAGGGTTTTGACATAAAAATTTAAGTAACGAAGTGTGCAAAATTCCCGTTTCCCTTTAAGTTTTCTCAAATATTTCTTTGAATTTTGTTCTTCTTTCTTCCGATATCACTTTTTTATGCAAGAACACGGTGACGATATTTCGGTTTCGTTTAAAAAATGCGTCCCATTTCCGTGAAACAGTTTACAAATTTATGAGACTTTCCATTAAGGGACTCATGAATAGAAAGTTTGTCCGTAAACTATCGCCTTAATTGTTTACAGGAGATGTTTTCCTGAACATTATTAACAATCCTGAGTACTAAAGCACAACTGCATTTTGACATAAAAGCAGTATAAGCTATTACACTTGGTCTCTTAATATACAAACCTGTATACAACGAAGACTTCGTTTCAACTGGAGAAGAAAGAGAAAGAGAGAGAGAGAGAGAGAGAGAGAGAGAGAGAGAGAGAGAGAGAGAGAGAGAGAGAGAGAGAGAGAGAGAGAGAGAGAGAGAGAGAGAGAGAGAGAGAGAGAGAGAGAGAGAGAGAAGAGAGAGAGAGAGAGAGAGAGAGAGAGAGAGAGAGAGAGAGAGAGAGAGAGAGAGAGAGAGAGAGAGAGAGAGAGAGAGAGAGAGAGAGTGAGAGGAGAACATTTAGAAACTGTGCAGTGTAGGAGGGTACTGTGCTCCATGGCGATTTTTAACCGCAGGCATGCTCTCCTGAACTATTTATGGCTAGTATTAAAATCATAACGAATGATAAATCGACACTCCGGCTAGGTGTTTAACTGTTGTTATTCTACCGGAAGAGGTTATATGACTTTATTCATAAAGAAAATATAACGATGTACCCCCATAATAATTTATTTTGTAAAGTTACTAGAGTTACTTAATGCAAGTCGTGACGCTAGCCATTACAAACACACCAAAAGGAATAATGACGATGTCAGACAATTTTGACACAGGACAATATCAAAAATTAATCAGGTGGGCGAATCACCCCACATAAGACAGAAACATGAAAACTCTTCTGTAAATAATTGTATACATGTTGAAATTGTTGAAAAATCAATTATATATTTCAATGTTTATTGTAAATTTAAAATATTTTATACTGTTGTATATTCTATAATATTGTTATTCATTGTTGCACCAAGTTTATATCACAGGGGCAATATTCAAAACATATGTAAAATAATTAATAACTCAAAGAATCTTAATGAAAATTGTCCATATATTTTTAATAGAGGCATTTGTAACGGCTAATTCATATTGTTTCATATATTTGGGAGTTTGTTCTGAATTGTTCTAGAAAGTGTGACTTGTATAAAATAGAATGCAAAACTGGGTAGGCCACAGAATGACAACTTACCTAACAGTGTTTCTATCGGTTGTTATAATAATGTGATTACGTAATGTTGTGACGTGGACCAATGGGATAAAAGTAATATAGAATATTCTAGAAACTTCGTGTGCGGAGATTTGAGAATATGTAAATAGTTTAGGCGTCACTCTGCATGAGATCATCGAAGTGTAAGGACGTGTTTAATTGTGGTGCCGATCTGCAAGTCTATAGAGCATGGGTGCGAGGTCTGGGGATTGGCGGCTACGACCACCATCCGCAGACTGCAAATCGGGCATTAAGGATGATCTACGGAACTGGGCGCAGATTCCCTACTCACATCCTACACGAATACTCCCAAATCCCTTACATAGAGGATATGGTAATAGAGAGATCTCGAACCCTCCATCAAAAACTGTCTACCCATTCCAACTAGCTGGTCAACACTCTGGGTCGGTATGACCACAGAGCTCCTCGCAGGAGGAGGAGGTACAAACTCCCCAAGGACGCCATGGGCTATTAGCCAGAAGGGGTTCTCTCCATCCCACCGTAAACACCAGAACCAGAAATGGGTCTCGATAATTCCCCCACACAGTCTCCTATCCCCTCTGATCGTGCTGTCTGCACTCCGACCTTCTTCAAGCGGGGAGTTCGGGTGAAGGCAGCCTTGGGAATATATACCCCAGGCGGCAGCCTGAGCGGCTTAACCCAACAGATCAGAGAAACCTATGCCCCGACATATACGCTTGAGACAAAACACAGACAACTTCTACACTACCCAGATAAAGCCGCCGTTCCCAGGCAACCGCAAAGTGAGATTCGTGGTGGACAACACGGCGTTGGGGCGGGTTTTCTCCGGGACCTCCGGTTTCCCCCGCCATCTCATTCCACCGGTACTCCATCTTCATCTCATGCATCATCAGTGTCACAGCCTGCGATGCCGTATGTAGTAAAAGCGGGCGTTAAACACTACACACACAGGTGGACAGGGCTTGCATAAGCAGATAAACATAGCGCTTGGGATAAGTGACTTCCCGGTCCCAATAAGGTTTCACGTAGGGAAGCTTCTAGTGATATCTCGATCGACAGAGAATAGTTGTTTTTCTTTACTCTTCTGGAAGAGCCTCGAATGTATCAATGAGGTATTTAAGAAGGCGACGGCTCGCCAAGAATGGATTGTAATAGAAAACCGCTGTGAAGTGTTGTAACAAGAGCTGATCTAAACGAGTATAATCAGAACACTGTGTTGTCATCGACCTTGGCAGATTGTGTTGCATATGTGATGTAATGTTACGTGAGAACTCAACAGTGTGTTTCTACGGAAATAAAAAACATTTAGAATTTCGGCAAATTGGACTTTTAATTCTACGAACCCACAAAGTCACATTATTTTCTATAAATTATTCTCACCTCGATACTACGGCTAGAGATAAGACCCATTGCTCAAGAGCGCCGAGGCATACATCTACAAGAATTCTTCAAGATCAATAGAAAAGGTGAGAATAATTAACCATCTTTCATCCCTCGCGCTATTTGCACCAAATTACCATTCCAGAACTGAGGAATCTTATAGTTAATAACCTCAAATTAGACGTTTTCATTAACATGAAAATGCAAATCGTGTAATTTGTGTAATGCCCATTTATACCAGTTTTATTGCAAGATTGAAACTGTTTTCAGATGAAATTCCAGAGCTTGCATAAAATTGCAAAGGATAACATTAGTCCTATATATAGTACATGCTTTATAATTTTCACTTTCTTTGTTAAACTTTCACATGATTATGTCTTTGTTGCTGAGAACATGTTTATTATGGCAGCTTAAAGTATTTTAACTGCTATTGTTATACTTCAAACACTTTATCGACACAATTTCGTAGAGAATGAACAAAGGAACAGAAATAAAAAAGAAAAGAACGTAATAAAAACACAAGTTCAATAATACTATGAGTAATAAAAGGAATGGTTCTCCAAATTGGAATGTTCAAACAAAAGTACTCACCTATAGGAGCTGCGATTGTTCACAGTGTGCAAGCGTTCTCGGACGTATACTGACACGTGTGTTCAGTTTTCCGCATTGAAGGGGCGGGCTATGTTTGTCAGAGATTATAAAGCGAGCAATGGAACCAACATAGAATACTAAAGAACATTTTATTGCTGACACCTGTTTCATACGTGCTCACTTGTTGATATGATATTTGTTACTTCATTAACTGGTTAGTTTGGGAGGTGTGCTTTAAAACCTATCATGTAGTAGTGACACATATCTATACCAATTCATTGTAGCGGTGTTCTATATATTTTGCATTAGTTATGTTAAGTTTCCTTCAAACATGGTTTCAAATTATATAAAATAATGGTTTGAGCATATACTATAAATTAGTTTTATTTATAAAGAACTACATGAAAAAAAATATGTTTCGTTCATATTAAATTCTCAACTTACTCTTTTACGGAGTATTCTTACAAATTTAATTACAAGTATAACAAAAATTAGAATAATCATATTTTTAAAATTATGACTTTGAAATTCCAGGATATTTATATAACTACGGAAAAAGTTAATAAATATACAAAGTTTAGAAAAAAGGTTAATTTTAAAATTCCAGCAGTTTTAAAAATCTAATGGTATCTCGGATGTGGTTGGTGCCAAGCACATTTTATTTACATTAATTTTGTGCTGTAACAAATTCTACGCTTTTGGTAGACTAAGATTTTGCAAATTATAAGAATTTCATTTCTATGAAGAGAATTTCATATCTATTCAGGAAATTTAAGAAAATTACAGATATAAGTACAATTTTTCTCATTAAATATTTTAAACGTATGCTATTTCAATCACCATCAGTAGATTATTATGAATAGGCATCTTAAAACGATATACTGATTTAGAGTCATTTTGAGGAAATAAAAAATAAGGAAGGTTTTCTTATAATTTTATTTTATACAAAATATTAGCTTTGAATGGGATACATTTTGTGCAGCACCTGTAGAAGATTCTGTACTTAAATCATACATCTGATCTTTTTTAATTTTATTTTCTGATTTATGGCTTTCACGGAAACCGTTTTCTAAAATTAGTGTTTAGGAATCAGGAATCCTTAAGTGTATTTTCTATGAAGTGTATTCAGTAACAATCAGAAGTTTCAGCAACCAGTTTCAACATAGGCCTACACATCCAGGAAGGAAAATTAGTTACGTTTTCAATTTGCTCAAACAGTTATTCTTGTTTACTCTAACAACGACGATTGGCATTTGAAATATTGATACACCCTTTAGTTCTCAGCAATCGCGACTAAATTCAACACCTAAACAAACATCCCCTTCTATCACTTCTAGAGAAATCCTTAATGATCACTAATGGAATTCTGAATATAAAGGTTACATATGAATATGCAGATATGTTAATTTTGTTACCAGCATACCACAATATTTGCAGATGATTGATAAACTTGGCTATGTAGTTTCAGGAGGAGGAATTACTCCGCTTTTGCAACCTGCAGTATTACATGGAACCTAATGGTTTATGTCTTAATTTTTGTTTTCGTTATTTTTAACAGGACTGAAGTTGATAGAAGCAAACATGAACAAAAGAGGTTTTACTTTCTTTCTCCTTAATGAGTTCGTACAAAAATTATATGTCAAGAGTTTGCTAGAAATGCAAATTTTGAAATTTCCTGAACAAAATCACCAGTTTTAGAAAAGGTTTGTATTTGAGTGTGTTTGTGTGAACTTTGTGTTTAAGTTCAGCTACATCCAAAGATAATAGTAAGAGTAGAAGTGTGATAGGAACTACTCCCGAGATATTCTTGATTTTTATTCTTCAGTTTCCAGATGCTTGAAAATATTTCACATGATGAGTTGTTACTTCCTTCTTCTCTCGTGGTTATCATTAGAGCATGGCATTTCAAATCCATTATACCGCGGGCTGTTGTAAAAGCTTGATTACTACTCACTTTTGCTTACGTTATTCTTCTTATACCTTAAGTAAAAGATTGTGAATTTGTGTGTTTGTGAAATCAAAAGTCCAGGTTACAAACACCAAAAATTGCACTTTATTTCCGTAGAAACACGCTTCGTACACATATACAACACAACTTGCAAGGTCAATGACCACAACAAACACAGATGCAACGCACGCTTTCACGTACACAGCTGACAGCCTTTTTTTGATTACTTACATTCCAGAAATTTCTCAATCGAGACGCGGTTAGAAAAAAGAACTAGAACTCTTGAGAGTTCCACCTCTTTCCCCCCGCTGTTTCGGCGAGCATTCATCTACACAATGCACGTTTGTCTCTTTGAACTAGTCACCGACGCCGCTTCGATCAACATTGGGCTCGCGACACAGCTCTCTCCTCCAGGTTGGTCAACCCGAAAAGCCTCATCGTAGCGGGCCAGACGATCCAGGTGTAACACCAACATCTTTCCTCGGGGGCCTTCTGGATGCGGTAGACCACGTCATTGATCCTATTTACCACACGGTACGGTCCTTGCCATGGTTGCTGAGGCTTCGAGCATCGTCCCTTAGTTCGAGTAGGGCGATACAACTAGACTAGGTCACCATGCGCGAACCCTTGGCTGTTGGCTTGGCTGTCGTAACGGGTGTTTATGCGGTCACTCGCCATCCGGATGTTCTGACGAGGCAACTTGTGCATGTCGTGCAGACGGTCCACCAGGTTCTCCACATATTAAGTTGCTGGCTGCTTCGCCTCCTGGGGGCTCACAAATGCCAGGTCACAAGCGAGGCGTAACTCTCGGCCGAACATTAAGCTGGCTGGCGTCATTCCAGTGGTGTCGGGTGTCGACGAGCGGTAGGCCAGCAAAAACAGTGGCACCTTGACGTCCCAGTCTAGCTGCTGGCTGACCAAGACCTTTCTCAGATATACTTCTTGGGTCTTGATATACCTCTTGACCATGCCGTCCGACTACGGGTGTAGGGGTGTTGTGCGGGTCTTGTTCACCCCAAGTCTTTCCAGTGCCTACTTCATCGGATAAAAATCAAAATTGTTGCCCTGATCACTGTGGAGCTCCAACGGCACCCTAAACGGCAGAACACTTGCTTCACGAGGCAGCATGTGATGGTCTTTACCGCTTGGTTCTGGATAGCATAGACCTCCGGCAACTTGGTGAAGTAGTCCATGACCACCATCAGATATTTGTTGCCTCGGTTGGACACTGTGGATGGTCCAGCTATGTCGACAGCGATCCGTTTGAATGGCGCTCGGACGTTGTACTGCTGCATGTGACCCCGGCTCCTAGTCTGGGGGCCACGACTCGCAGCGCACACGTCACATTGACGGCACCATCTCTCAGCATCTGCTCGGAGCCTCAGCCAGTAGTAGCGCTGCCATAGTTTGTCAATCGTTTGGTTTGTTCCCAGGTGACCCCCTGAAGTACCGACGTGCACTTCCTCCAAGACTTCCGGGACCTTACTGGCACCACCTGCTCTCACTCTCTGCGTCTTACCATAGGCTGATTCCCATTCCCGAAACAGCGCACCCTCTTTGGTCTTCAATGACTCCCATTGGGCCCAGTACGACTTGTACGCAGCGCTTCTGGGTGCGATGTCCTCCCAGGTCGGTCTTGTCGCTGCTTCCAATTCTCTCAAGAGTGGCCCCAAGTCAGCGTCCGCCAGTTTCTCCCTTCTCAGGCCTGCGCTATCTCAGCCGTCCGCAGGCACTGCCGTGATCACTCTAACAGCTGCGGCACGCTCCTTCTCTTCCATTTTTGTGCATTGGCCGCACTCTTCCAGGCAGGGTCTTCGGGACATGGCGTCTGCGTTGCCATAGCTCTTCCCTCTACGATGTTCAGAGGTAAAGTCGTACTCCTGCAGCCTCTGGACCCAACGGGGTGTCCGGTCTTCTAGGATTCTAAATCTCAGTAGCCAGGTTAGAGCGGTGTTGTCAGTCCTCAGGTGGAATGGCTGACGTACAGGTACTTCTGGAAGCGCTCCAAAGTCTTTACCACCGCCAGTAACCCCCTCCGTGTGACGCATACAGCTTCTTGCTGTGGTAAACTAACACCCGCTCGTGGCCGCCCTGCACTTTCGATAGGACGCGTCCAATGCAATGGTCGCTAGCATCGGTGTACGCAATGAAGGCACCACTTGGTTGTGGGAATCACAAAATAGGAGCTCTGCACAGTGTCTTCTTCAGCTTCTGGAACGCGGCTTTGTCGTCCTCTGTCCACGCATACGGCCGGTGTTCTTCCGTCAAACGGGTGAGGGGCTTGGCGATGTTGGAGAAGCTCATTATGAAACGGCGGTGATAACCACAGCCCTAGAAAACTGCGCAATTCTCTCTTATCCTTTGGCCGAGGCCAATCTTTCAGGGCCTGTGTCTTCTTCGGGTTTGTGGCCACTCCGGTTGGGGAGACTACGTGGCCCAAGTAGTTGACTTCCTTGCGGAAGAGCTGGCACTTCTTTGCGTCTAGCTTCAGATTAGTCGCCTGCAGTCTCTGTATTACCTTGCTCAGGTTTTCTAGATGGTCTTCGAATGTATTGCCGACGATGATGATGTCTACCAGGTATAGCAGGTAGGCGTCATAGGTCAATCCTCTTGTCACTGATTCCATTAGGCGTTTGAAGGTAGCTGGTGCGTTGCAGAGGCCAAAGGGCATAACTGAACTGCCAAAGCCGTTGGCCTGTCGACAATGCGGATATCTCCTTGTCTCTTGGGTCTAGAGCCACCTGCCAGTAACCTGACTTCAGGTCCAAGTTTGAGAACCACTGCGCTCCAGCAAGCGTGTCCAAGGTGTCGTCAATCCGGAGTAAGGGGAAACAGTCCTTTCTGTTGACAGCGTTCAAACTCCCGTAGTCTACGCAGAAGCGTAGCTTACCGTTCTTCTTAGCCACAAAGTCTGCAGGGGAACACCAAGGGCTGTCAGATTCCTCGATCACTCCCCTGGATCTCATGTTCTCCAACATGTCCCGTACCGCCGACTGTTTCGCTAGCAGAATGCGTCTAGGTGGTTGCCGAATAGGCTGGTCGACTCCGGTCTCGATGTGGTGGAGCACTCGGTCCGTTCGGTCGTAGTCACTGTCACCTTGGCTGAAGACACGCTGGTACCGTCTCAGCAGTTGCCCAACCTTCTCCAGCTATTCTGCGGTCAGGTGGTCGGCCGCCTTCTCCACTAAACCTTCCAACTGGGGTTCCAGCTGTTGCGTCGGCACCGACTCCTGGGTCTTATTGATTGGTGTTACGCTGACCATGGGCTGGCACGTCCCCAACTCCTTCCCGGCCTGGACGTCGCGATCGGTGTCTGTTGGGTCGAGCAGCCTCTCCGGCAACTCCTCTCGGCACGGCAATATGTGCTGGCTACACGAAGTCCGTGCATAGGCGTCTTCTGGTCCAGCATCAAGTTCTTCGTCCGCTGACCTTCCAGTTGCGCCGTCACCACCACTTCGCTTCTCGCGGGGACAACCACGTCTTCCCTCAGGACGACCCTGCAAATTCCCAGGCGTTCTTCGGTATGCTGGAGTATCACTTCTGCTCTATTGAGCCGCAGGACATTTCTGCCGATATCAACCGTCACCTCCTGACTCCTGAGGGCATCCAGTCCCAGTATCACCTCCTCAGCCACCTCCACTACGAACATCCACTGACGCACGGCATTCCGTACCAATGTCATATCCATCAGAGCCTTCTTCTCCACAGGTAAGGTGTCGTCCGATGCAGTCACAAGCTGGTATGTTCGGCTTGGTTTCCTCGACGGCGAAACCCTGGCTACGTCGGGTCTGATGACGGTCATTGCTGCCCCGGTGTCTACGAGCACGCGGCACGGCTTTTCTCTCACCCAACCGTCCGCGACGGGGCTCTCATCCATCCATCGGCTGACGGCGCGCAGTGTCACTCGAGGGGATGGTGCTGACGGCGTCGACGTGCTGCTCGCCACGCCGGCCCTTTCTCGTGTCTCCGGCTGCTGGCTGGTGTCAGCAGTATCTCTCCAGGTGTCCCGTCTGTCACACCCCAAACACACGCCACTGGACTTCGACGGCGTCCCTCGGCTGGCCTTCGGACTCCAGTGTAGCGGATACTCCGTGTTCTGGACGTTGGAGTAACCGTGACCTTGGGCGTCGCCCAAGGCTTTGCTGGCCAGCTGTTCAATAGCCATATTATGCTGCGTTATTGACTTCAGTTGGCTGAGGTAGGTGGCGGCCAAGCGGTGGTTCCCGAGGCGGTTCTCCGGGGCCTCCCAGATGTCCTTGGGCGCCGCCGCTGTCTGGACCGTGTTCAGGACTTCCGCGGCCCATCACTGGAGGCTGGCTATTAACTGTGCGGCCTCCTCTTCTGGTGACCACTTTTTTGCGCTTGGTCACCTTGTTGAACTGGCGGCGGAAGACTGCCAACGTGGACGTGCCGTCGTATTTCGGCGGTTTGACGCGCGCAGATGTTGTGTTGCATCCCGGCGTATCGGTCTTGAAATCTTTCATCCTTTTGCAGACGATGTCTTCCACCATGGCGTTCAGGAACGTAGTGTTGGTGTCGGCCTTTCCCTCCAGGTCACTAACGCGGTTCGCCAGGACTTTGGCGCGCTCGCCCAACTCCGGAACGTCCTCCTTGACGCCGACCAACTGCTGCTCAAATTTGGCGGCGTGGGCTTCGTTCGGAGCCTTTATTTCCGTGGTCAATTCGGCCATATTCATGGTCATCGTCGCAGCGAGACTGTCGATAGGCGTCTTCATTTCTTTCATTTCGGCGGTGAGGTTTTCATTGGCCCTCTTCATTTCTTTCATCTCGGCGGTGAAGTTTTTACTTGTGATCTCCAACTTCTCTAAAATCTGTGTCAATGCAGCCTCCATGTCGTAATGTCTCACTCCTGACACCAATTGTGAGTTTCTGAGTTTGTGAAATCAAAAGTTCAGGCTACAAACACCAAAAATTTCACTTTATTTCCGTAGAAACACGGTTCGTACACATACACAATACAACTTGCAAGGTCAACGACCGCAACAAGCACAGCTGTTTACGCGCACGGCATCAATTACCGACCGACTCATCCTGCGGCGGGCGGCTGCCTTTTTATTGATTACTCACATTCCAGAAATTTCTCAAACAATCGAAACGCGGTTAGAACAAAGAACTAGAACTGGAGAATTCCGTCTCTCTCCCCCTGCCCGCCTTTTCGGCGAGCTTTCATCTCAACACTGCACGCTTGTCCCTTTGAACCTAGTCCCCGGCGCCGCCTCGATCAACAATGGACTCGCGACAATATGAAAATGGCTAACAAAATATAGAAGCAATATGAGATTGAGTAGAAAAAATTTAATAGCAACACATATTTTTAAAAATGTTAAATCATACAAATTGGAAATTAAATATGAGAGCCAAAACCTTGCTGTTTTTAATGTCTGCAGCATTAATACATGTTATATATAAACGTAATTTCAAATGCTTGCCGAAAAATGCATAAGCTTTTATGTTTAGAAAGTTCCATGTTTATTACAATATGCACCTCTAATAGAAAGTACAGCATCCGATGTGCCTGACTGGACAGTCAAACCAATTGATGGCTATTAATTGTTCTTCAATACTAGCCGTATGTAGCCCACACTTTTTTAAATACTCCAACTAACTCCTATTTTTTCAGCTAAATAACTGCATAATCAGATGCACATCTTTTGTGGCGACTTACTATGTTGCATGTACTTAAGTCACAGGGTTCATCGTTTATTCCACTATTAGTTTAATTGATGGAAATTAATCGTTATTCCACATTAGACATATATAGGCTAGGGTTTTGATGGCGGTAGACGCATTGAATTTTTAGTCTGACTCTACCTATCCAAGTCTATCCTAACCTTGACTTAATTTTCATGCGGTTGTTAGTATTCATGACGTTATACCAGAAGAAAAGGAAAGAAATTAAAATGTCACAAGCCAGAGGACGTTTGAAATTTATGAACAGCTTGTTAAGTCCTGTCTGACAAAGGCTGTCACAACCACTGTACGTGTACTCAAATAGTGTCTGTAGCTAGCACTGTTTTGAGATACTAATTTTTGCTTTATATACTACATATCTGTGGTGAGAAAGAGGAAGTATTGTGCTCAATCAAAGAATTGGATATCGAGATCTCATTCGAAATTGCTATTTAGGGGCCATCTAATAAAACCATTTTAAGGAAGGCCTCGCTTTGCGAACCCTCGCGTGCCTGTTACTCTGAACAGTAGAGCTAAAAACCCAAAACTCCCTTAGATATCATTTAAATTAGTCCTTTCAAAGTAGAGTAAACAAATTTGGAAAAAAATGACCCAATGGAAACTACCATCTACATGGAAATTAATTTGTCCCTTCACACCAGCCCTGTGTAGGCCATGGTAGCTCAATGGTTAGAGCAACCGAACGGAGACCGAGAGATGCGTGCTCAAATCCCGGCATTGAATTTTTCAGCCTGAGTCCACTTGTCCAAAATACCATCTACATATTTACCAGTTTTTCATTTTAACAAATGTTGCTGTAACTACCACATGTTTCAGACATTCTTCGGATAATTAAAATTGATATCCTGAATTTTCTTCACAAAAAAGGCCTACGTATAATAGTGATAGGTAAGGGGTAGTCAAAAACAACAGCATACATTTCGTATATCTCATTAAAGCATGCACCTGGCAAATATTTATTGTGGTGTTTACCATTTCTACGTTGTCTTTTGCTAGTATGAATTTTCAATATGTAGGTAGTTAGGTAGGTGGGTGGTTGGGCGGGTATGCGATGGGCGGGGATGGGGCTGGGGGCGGGCGTGGGGGGCGGGCGTGGGGGCGGGTGTGGGGGGTGGGGGCCGGGGTGGCGGGCAGACAGGTAGGCGGGCAGGCAGGTAGGCAGTTAGGAAGATAGGTAGGTAGTAGGTAGTTAGGCATAAGGGTAGGCGGTTAGACAGGTGGGTAGGTGGTTAGGCGTGGGGCAGGTGTGTGGGTGGGTTTTTTGGGCGGGTAGGTGGGTGGGCGAGTAGGCGGGCGGGCGGACGGACAGGCGGTAAGGCAGGCAGGCAGGCAGGTAGCCTGCAATAATTAACGTTCTTACACCCAAAAGAAAAAATACATGTAAATATGTAATGAAGATTTATCTTGATTATAAAGAAATAGATAGTATATTCTTTTATAAATAGTGAGTATAGAGTTTCATGAAAGTACCAAGAATTTATTGCTCTTACTAGAGACCAATGAAACCTCACCATATCGTGTATAATGGCAACTGGAGGTGAGTGCGGGGTTGTGGAACTATAAATTTTGTTTACAGTTTCGTGCTTATTTTATAAATTCTGTTTATTATTAATGCGTAAACAACAGCGGGCATATATTTGAAAGCTAAAGAAGAATTACTTAAATAACTTATGCATTACTTAAGCATAATCCTTAGCTACAATTTTCGTCATCACAACAACATTATATGGCCTATAAGACGTATAACATTGAGATAACCTTTATTCATTTGTGTATTTTAATTTACAGGACTGCACCCCACAGGATTAAAGGAGAAGCTAAGGACCCAGAGGCTAGCTTCTAGGCCACAGGGAACCACATGGGTATGGCTGCATACCCGACCACCATTGGAGCAGTCGTCCTCCGTGGTCCAGGAGAACATGCTAGCCTATGGTTCTCGTGGTGAGGGGTTCAAACACAGGTATAGGCGGGGGATTATTTCTTGCGCAGTATGTCTTAGCATTGCTTTCTTCGGCTGAAAACTAAAGCCGCATGCTCCTTGCCATAGTTTTATGGCACGAGAACAAACTTCAAGCATGGCAAAGAGGTATCTGAACAAAATAAAGCGACCTTTCATGTCCAATATGGATTGTGATTTTGAGAACCACTGCAGTTTAGAGATTAAAACTCAATTTCAATTAACACTCGAGCTGCCACGAGAGGGTGATAAACACTATTCAGGTGTCCATTAAGAATACACTGTCGGTTATATTTTTGATGTTTTAGATAACTTAAAATTTATATATTTGCGATATTTGAAACATTTACTGCAGTGAAACCCATAATTGTTTCTACTTCAGCTTTTATCTGTCGATCAGGGATAACTACGTAAAATTCAAGGTGAGAGAGGATGATTGGGTTGGGACATTTCAATTGTTAGCTAACGAACAACCTGACTAGAAGACAAAGCCAGGCACTACTGCCGAAGCTGCTCTACCAAACAACAATAACAATATTAATATTGTATTGAGAGCACATCAGTGTTTGAATGTACTATAACATGATAGGAACATTCGAGGACAGACGTGATTTGAGATCTCATAAGTCTGAAATTATGGTTCAGTTTTCAAACAGAATATCAAATTGTGGTATTGCGTGTAATTTTACACTCAACACACGTGGGATTAGAATGGTTGAGAAATGAATAATGATCCGCATCTGGAAGGGAATATCCTGAATAGTGAAGATACGTACATTTAATCTATAACATGTAGCCAATACACAAAATATCTAGATTTAGAAAATTAACTTATGAATTTACTGTGATTCATAATCATTTATAATAATAATAGTAAATGCGCACAATGTGCATTGTTCAGTTAGGTATAAGGAACTCGCTGATTACAATCTTCCTTGCCTCACATTCCATTACATGATATCTACAGCACTCCTTTCCACGCGTGATTCTCCTGGATTGTGAAACTGTGTTTAATTGCACATATTTTAAACAGTATAGCCATTTATAACATTTGATATACAAATTTATTGATAAGGTTTAATTGGTATGTTGAAGCCTCGTTTGATACTTATTATTATGAATTAGTCTTATTTCGAGTACTCATTTTAGCTTTTGTACTACGGGTATGCATAGTAGATAGCACAAGAAAACTTTCGATTCACCAAAGCCCAACTGTGACACACTTACCCGATTATAAAGCTCTAGTTACACTTGAGAGTGTTTCCTTTTTTCACTTGACATTAATACCTCCAACGTTTTTATAAATGCCCAGTTAAAAGTGTGTCAATAATTGATATTAATTGTAACTTTTGGTTGGGCGAGCCGGGATTTCCCGCCTCTGTAGCAGAGATGGTTGCGTGTCTGCCTCACGTTCAAGAGGTCCCGAGTTCGCATCTCGGTTATGGCGAGTTACCTGGATAAGGGTTTTTTCCGGGGATTTCCATTATCCTTAAAGACGAATGTCGAGTAACTCTAAGCTCTATGGACCCCGGGCCCATTTGAGCATCACTTCACCCATTTATTTCATCGTCCGATATGACTTGATGTTGGAGGACGTAAATTAAAGAAAAAATCGGGATTTGTTTTCCGGATATGTAAGCTGTTCGGCTGAAACGGTTATGTAGAGAATGTTGCGTTCCACACAAGCAGCCATTTGCTAATGCTTTAATGCTTACTTAAGTGCTGTGCACTTTCTCTATATACAATATTATATTAGTGACTAAAGTATGGTTTTATGTTTAACTCTAGGAAGAGTTGTCTCAAAACACGATTGAAAATATACGTTGATAGTAGTAAATCCCATGTTGAGTTTTGCAGTATTTCATTTTAGCTTAATATCGGCCATGTTTAGTTCTTGGAAACTGCCAACATTATCTGTATTACTGTATAAAATTTCACCAGAAATGCGTTTTCCAGTACCCTACCCGGGGAGACGCGCTCCTGTGTACGTAGCGGTAAACAGCATAACACGAAAGGAACAGAGAGCTATTAAGTCCCATTAGAGTTTTAATATAAAGAACATTTTAAGAACTACTGTAAAATACCACTTCCATGGACAAGTTTTCGCTATTCTTAGAGTATCATGGATTTATGAAATGGGAATAGCTTACGAAGCCTCCTTCACTCTGAATGGTACAGTTTTGCATAACCATTAGCGAGCGGGATGGTTCAGGCGGCTTCGTCTGTGGCCCACATTCGGGAGGCACGGGTTCGATTCTCGTGTCCGACCTAGGTGACCCATAGGCTTCTTCGGGGATTTCCCGGTATGCTAGGCGAATGCTGGGTAGGTTAAGTACATCCCCCGAATTTCCTGTCCCTCCATTTCATCTCCATTATCATTTCATATCATCTCTCATCTGGTTGTCTATTTCAGGTAAAAGTGTCGACAGTGCATGGCGGGATGATATGCTCTGAAGTAAACTACTTTCTCCTCCGGTAGGTCGGTTGTCAGTCTCCGCTTCTCTGCTGGGACCATTTCGGGACCGCCAGCTAGGGACTTTTGGCGCTCGGCTGCTGAGCTTGTTACCATCTCACTGTAGGAGAGCGTGTCCATTGTCCTGGCCTGTCGGGGGAAGTCTCTATCTAAGTAAACTATAGGGACCCTGCCCTCTGTACTGCCGTGGCTCCTTGGATCCGCCACCCTTTGTCTCCTTCGCCTCAACCTTCCTCCCGGGGGTGCCCCACTTGGGGACATAGGAACAATGGGCGCAGCAACGTGGTGAACATACGGAATCCCCTTCGTAATGAAATCCTAATCCTTTGCATAACCGGTAATAGCTAAGAATTAGCGAGAACACATAACGCACATAAAATACAGAAACCTTTGATGCACATCAGTAATATAGGCTTCTTATTTTATTATATCAACTACTGTTTCAGGACGCAGTTATTACTGATTTGAATTTTTAGACATTGTGTGTATGTTTAAAATGCTGTTGCCGTTCAAATATTTCTGGCAATTTAATGGAAATACAATTGAATTTCAAGATCAGTTTATAGCAAAAATGTGAACATTTGATTATCAATTCCGTTTCCCATAACTCTATTGTATCTACAACGAAATGTGCAATGATACTATTTTACTAAACTCTATCTCGATTAACTTGAACGACCAAATTGCGTTAGCAAGTGTAGTTTCCGAAAGCTATACAAAATAAAGGATGACTAGTGGAGAAAGCTGTGTGTTCTTTTAATTTTTAAATTACTCTTTATCCCAAGTATCCTCCAACGTATCATGCACACGCCATTCGTCGATATGTGCTATGAATTTTAAGGGGTATTCATTTTGCGCTGGTTTTGTTCAAGGGAAATGCCTCTCCTAAGATCTGACTAGTGCATCGTATGTTTGTGCCACACCATATCCTAGGGCAGTATATTATCCCTGCCTGGCAAAAACATTAATTGCACTGAAACCACGATTTTGTGTAACATACAGCAAGATTTGATTCTGATCACTAAATCAAAAATGCACTTTGTGGAACTTTAACTGCTGCAGGTAGGTACTGTTTTATAATGGTATGGTGCATTAGAGCTGTTTGATATTGAATGTTGTCGTTCTCTGCTGTGTGTACGTTGCTTTGGGTTCCTCGTCTCTTTGATATGAGTAATGCAGTCATTTTAAAATAATTACTTTTATATTGCCCCTTACAATTTTATTTATTTTTCAGGGTCCAATAAAAACCTCTATATTACAGAGTACGAGAATGCACATTTGTCTAGTGCCTGCTTACTTCACTGTGAGCGTTTAGAAGCAGAACGAGCCAAAGATATCGGTCACTTAAGAGGTACAAACTGAGATATTTACACATTTGACTTACGATTTACTGCTTGCTGAATAAACGAGTTGCGTCGAAAACGTCTTTTTTATTTCAATATCTTCCAGTTTATAACATTCTCTCTTAAAGGGCTGTCTATGTATTCCCACCACTACCTCCAGAGTTGCCTAATTCCCAGAACTCAAAATAATATCTGGAATATGGAACCCTTATCTTCGACTAAGCTAATAGGCTACTCTGACCTGAGACATAATTAATTCTCATCTGTCATGGTGGGAAAATTGTGACTTAATAATTCCTCGATTAGCTCTGTGTTGTTATAAAAGGAGGTAGCATGTAATTTGAAACTACATGTGCCGTGTGGATGTTACAATCGAAATGCCTACAACAAACGTTCTCCACTCGCATCCTACTCGTTTATTTTGATCAATAGTAGTTATTGTTATTTTATTAACATGAATTGGTGCTCGTCCAGTTGAAGATCCTCCTTCTTTAAATTTATTAGAGGAAATTGGTTTATTTAATATAATAGTAGCTTTAATATGAATAGTAATATTATTTCTATAGATTGCGTAAGGAGCTATACCTGCGTTCGGGAGTTTTTGAAATACTGCATGGATGCCTCAGTCTATAAATATTTATGGTAACACGTAACACCTTGTGATAATTATTGTCGAGCCGACTATGAAGACTGTGAGGAGAGGGGAGCTAAAGTAAGGTCAGCCGCTGCCATCGTGCTGCCGTCACAAGCCGGAAAATTTGTAGGGCTTTGTTCAGCCGCTCAAGCTTTGAAACCTTTAAATTTCGGCAAGTATGAAATAATCCACTTCCAAGTGCATCTGAAGCCACTCTACCTAGACCCAAGATATATAAGTGGGCAGTCTCGCAAGTTGGAGTTGGAAGAATCAGTCACCGAGTAATTCGAGGAATTACGAAACAATTGTGTACAACAGATGGCTGACAGTCCTATCTATTAGAATTCGTGGAATCCTATAATATTTGAACAAGGGAAATTATAATATCATAGAGGATATTATAGGCACTTGCTGCGTTGCTAAGAGACAAATAAAAGATTCACTCTTAACAGGGTGGCAAAATGAGGTACGCAGAACTTATGAAATTTATACCTAAGATATAATGATATTAAGCCACGAAGGGAAGCATGAAGTTTTTAACATGCCATAAATCTTTTAATACCTACTTCAAGAGGATAGGACAAGGAATCAGTGATGAATGTGTTGTTTAAACGTTTTACGTACACCGAAACGTACTTTCGAATGACAAATGTAACGGTTATCTTCTGGAAGGAATAACTGTGGGGTAAGAGGTATGGGGCATTATGAAATCAAGGCAGGACTTTGATATTATAAGGGAATATGATGAAAAGTAAGAAACTGAGATTTCTTTATGCACGTTCTTTAACTGCTTTGGTACTCAGCAACTCATTCATTATTGGGCGTGAAAGACCACTTTATCAAGCTTGGAGTTCTTTTACGTTATGTAAATCTACCTCACGGAATCAAGGGCTCTACTTCCCTTCTGAAAGTAACCATGGTAAGTACTTTTAGACCCGATAAAATCTACCCTCCACCGGGTTTGAACCCGCGACCTCGGAAACCAAGGACTATCATGTTACTCCTAGACCACGGAGGACGAAAAGGTAGTATCTTTAATAATAATGGAGGACATAAAGAATAATAGTGTGACTTTGTAGGTTCGTGGGATTAAAAGGCCGAGTTGCAGATATTTCAAATATTCTTTATTTGCGTAGAAACACACTTCGTAGCTGCAACATTACATCACATATACAACACAATCCTCCAAGGTTGATAACAAACAGCTGTTTACACTGTTTACAACACTCTTGTTACATGTCTTTACAACACTCTCAGCTGTTCTCTGCTTACCTCTCCCACGACTGTTTTACAACTCCCTCTCTTGGCGAGTCGTCGCTCCCTTAAATACCTCACTGATAATTTCGAGAGATTTCTGGACCAAACAGGAATCGAATGTTCTATCATCTTTCAGAAGCGTAACCCTATCTATGCCGGCAGGTCTTTTATATCACGCTATCTTTATTTGTTCCAGCATACTCCTTATCTCCAGGCTCTTTGTGTACATAAGCCACGCAATCGCGATCGGGTTCGCGACAATAGGGATAATAATGAAGATGAGCTAAGAAGAATCCAAATGCGGAACTCGTATGCAGTAATACCGAGAAGATACAGGACTTCAAGAAAAGATTGATCAAGGACACCAAATCAACTAATTGCCAACCTCAGATGTAGAGGAAGAATCACCAGAAGTAGAGAAGTAAGTGCACGACAGATTGAAAAGAAGTTGGTTATTAAAGCGAAGAATTGAGGTGGCTGGAGTGAGGGAGGAACAAGGATAAGAGGAAGTTGATATCACTGTCATCTGATAGGGATGTGACTTTTTGTAGTAGCAGATAGAATAGTGCAGTAGAGAACATGAACTGAACAACCACTTTCTCCACCCGATTTCAGTGTGAAAACATTGAATCCCTTTGAGGAGAAGTAATGTATACGGGTTATCTGTTTTGTACAGCTGTAGTGGTGTCATAAGTAGTCTATTAGTAAATACTATTGTAAATAATAAATAAAATATTTGTTTTATTTTTTGCTGATTGATTAATGAAATAAAGGGCGCCGGGGTAGCGCGGTGGTTTCGTTCGCGGCTCCCGTTCTAAGGGTCCCGAGTTCGATTCCCGGCTCTGGGGTTGGCGATTTTAAGTCGGCCCTATCCACGCCTTCACCTCTGTCTAGCACACGTGAAGTATCCCCTATGCCCAACGTGGTTCGGAGTCCACGGTATAAACTGTAGGTCCTCTCACCTCACCGCCATCTTCACTATCACCCTATCATTGGAGGTAATGGACACCGCCCTCTGGGTGCCTCCACCTGAGAAATGGGT
Source organism: Mantis religiosa (assembly GCA_030765055.1). Classification (NCBI taxonomy): domain Eukaryota; kingdom Metazoa; phylum Arthropoda; class Insecta; order Mantodea; family Mantidae; genus Mantis; species Mantis religiosa. The sequence continues at coordinate 123,586,705 of CM060954.1, forward strand.
CCGGTCATCACTTGGTGGGGTGAGATTACCCCGAAGGCCAAGGTTGCCATGTGGGGAGTGTTAGTAACTAACTAACTAACTAACTAACTAACTAACTAACTAACTAACTAACTAACTGACTAACTAACTAACTAACTAACTAACTTAATGAAATAAATGTTGTAGTATGTATAGTCACTGTATACCAATAGCCAGTTTAGAACATTTTGAAACATCAACGTATGAGCCTCAAATGACCAGCATTACCAGGCCTATTTGACAGTGCTCACTTCCGAAGCCTTTTATTGGCCACTTTTGAAAGTGTTTCATTGTATGTAGTTTATAGCCAGGCTTGTCCAAATGTTCAACACAAAGGCAGAAAGAATAGTTATATAACCACCACATAACTTTTGCTACAGATATATGAAGTGTTCTCTAAGCCCAACGTGGTTCGGAGTCCACGGTATAAGCTGTAGGTCCTCTCGCCTCACCGTCATCTTCATTATCGCCCTACTATTGGAGGTAATGAACACCACCCTCTGGGTACCTCCACCTGAGAAATGGGCCCAGTCATCACGTGGTGGGGCGGCGTTACCCCAAAGGCCAAGGTGCCATGTGGGGAGTGTTGGTATCTAATCCAATCCACTTACTACAGTTTTAAATTGCTCAAGATGCAACATAGTAAATCAGACAGTTGTGCAAACTTTTTACAAATGTATATTTAGAAGTTTAAACGTTTCTTCCTGAACCAAGCAGAGGGTAAAATATATTGGATAGGCCAATTTGAATACTAATATTTAAATAATGTGCAATATTGATGGGAATTTAATGCATTTTCCACACTGGGCGTGTGTAGGCTAAGATTTGGATAGATAGAGTCAGACTGAAAATTCGCCCGCCTCGGTGGCGTGTCCGCCTTACGTTCACGAGGTCCTGAGTTCGAATCTCGGTCAGGATAGGGTTTTCCGGGGTTTTCCCTTATCCTAAAAGGCGAATGTCGGGTAACTCTAACGTCCATGGACCCTGGGCTCATTTGAGCATCATATAAATTTCACCCATTCCATTCATCGTGTGATATGACTTAACGTTGGAGGACGTAAATTACACATACACACACACACACACACACACACACACACACACACACACACACACACACACACACACACACACACACACACACACACACACACACACACACACACACACAAGAGAGAGAATTAAAGAAAGAAAGAAAATTCTGAAAATTCAATGCTATGGCCGGGATTTTACTTATTTTTACGATTACAGTCGCTCTTACCCATTGAGCTACCATTGGCAATTACCGTTATCACACTACATTCTCCAACAGTCTTATATGTTCCCCGGAGTTCTCATATAACATGAGATACAACTCTTTTATGGCGACTTACGAAGTCTGTAAGTACTTAAATCCCATGCTTTATAGCTACCACTATTAGATTAAAACATGGAAATTTAATCATTTTTCTATACTAGTCGTGTGTAGGCTAAGATTTGGATAGATGGTCATGGCATTGAATTTTTCAGTATGACTCTATTTATCCAAAAATGTGCAGTATTTTGTGTTTTTAGATTTATCATTTTACTATCGTGTGCAACCTTATTGTTTAGTATATCAGAACTAAAATATCCTCTTTTCTAAAAATCTACTAAAGGTGTCTGTATTGTGACTTTGCGGGTTCGTAGAATTAAAAGTCCAAGTTGCAGAAATTCAAAACGTTTTTTATTTGCGTAGAGATACTCTCTGTTCAATCCTTATGTAACAGAATTACATTACATACACACAGTCTACCAAGGTCGATGATCACAACCAACGTTCTGATTATCTCTGTTTACAACACTCCTGTTACACAACATCTGTTCACGACTGAGCCTTGGCGAGTCGTCGCCGTCTTAAATACCTCATTGATAAATTCGAGACTGTTCCAGAACAATAAAGAAACCGAATATTCTATCATCTTCCAGAAGCGTAACTTAATCTATTCTGGCAACTCCTTTATCTGAGCTATCTTTATTTGTCGGCTCTTTGTGTACAGAAGCCGCGCTATCGTATATAACGGCCTCGCTACAGTGTGAAATTTCAAAAACTTGTATAGCACTTATCTGAAAATTTTTAAAATATTTAGATAAAAATGTAAAGTTTAAAAATTTCGCCTATGAGAAAATTTAAGTCACAGCTTCATCTTCCCGAGAAAAGGAGACAAATGTTTAAGACACAATTTACACGTGTAATTTTGTCTTATCTGATCTAGGTTGCAGTTTAGAAACTGGAAGACTGCCGCCTTTTAAATACCCATTATTAGGCGAGGTTTGAGCAATTTCAATGTTGGAAGTATTTAAATATATACAATAATATGATTAGTGTTTTAAAATGTTTTCAAATAATACAGCTTTTTTCATTTTTATGCTTCTTCTTTTCATTTAGGCTATCAGCCTGTTTCACCAGAAAAACAATGCTTCCATTGATCTTCCTGGACTACGTCTTCTTTGTGGTATTCCGTCTCTGGCCTTACGCACTGTTCTGTCAGGTCCCTTTCGGCCCATGTGGTAATTACGTTCTTTCCTTCTCCTAGCTACCCACTATGTACTGTCAGTATCACTTAGGCGTTCCGTGACTAGATGGTATGAAAACTAAATCGGCCGTGCTCGTAGATGTATAGTGTCGTGGTCGCCATTTTAACCTGTTACTCTCTTCGAAGATTTCTAAGGTTATATTAACCCAGTATAACAACAGATTGATTATTTATCACAAAGTAAGTAATAATTATCTTGCAGCTGAGCTATTAACTACATGGCGTTGGAAAATGTGCAAGAAAACGGAAAACACGTGGAATTATGATTTTAACAGAACCAGGCAAGCTATCTTAACTGCTCTCTTAGCTCAGGGGCAAAACGTGGGGTGAGATAAGCGAGACCGTGCTTCAAGGTTTGAACCCTAACACGTGGGCATAATTTTTAACTCCAAATTTCTTAGTTTGTTGGACGCAGTAACGAACTAATTTACAACTGTTCTCTTGTAGCTCTTGGAAAACACGTGGAATGACAATTTTAATAGAACCAACCGGTATATATTGTATATAACCAGCGCTATTACATCTGTTGGCGCAGTTCAGTGGTGTCAAATAAACTGATGATTTGCGGTTCGAATTCTCAACATGTAATACTTTTTTCCGCCTTGTATTTCTTGCGCATTTGCAAAATATTGCTGGAAGTAATTGCACTGCGTTTGTATCTTTCACTAAGACTTCATCATAGTGAAATAGCATGCCACGTCCACGAGGTTGTGTGGAGCTGACTGCAGCTCAAAAGGGTGAAATTATAGGCCGTGCTTCTCATGGGGAAAACGCTTCACAAATTGCCAGAGAACTGAGCTGCGACCGAAGAACAGTGAAGCAGTGGCTGGACAGGTATCATGAGGGAGAAGTTGAATGGGCCAAATCACGCGAGCGTTCAGGTAGACCTCGTGCAACAACACTTGCTCAAGATGAAGCCTTGGTAGCAGATGTGAGGAACCAGCCTTTAGGACACAGGTCCATATTTATAGATACAGCAGTTGAATATGGTTGCTCATATGAAACCATACGCCAACGATTAGAGGATGCCGGTGTTGCATCACATCGTCCTGCCATTAAGCTCTTTCTTACAAAGCAATACCATTACAATGGACACAGCGCAATTGCGACCTTCCTGAGGCTTATTGGGACCTGGTAATCTGGAGTGTCGAGAAGGTATTTCGATCCGACCAGCAAGGGACCCTATGTCTGTATAGACCACGAGGAACTAGATGCGAACCTCAACACGTGATTCGAGCAGAATATTCGGGAAGAATTTCAGCACAGTTCTGGGCCTACATGACAGCATCAGGTCCAAGAGAGTTAATTCAAGTGCCAGAGAGAATGACGAGTGCAGTCTATGTAGATATTCTCTAAAACACTTTGCTACCATCCCTTCGTACTAGGTTTCCAGAACAAGAAAAGTATATATTTATGCACGACAACAGTGGTGTGCATACTGCAAATATCACCCAGGATTGGTTAACGAGGCATCCAGAAATAATCTGCATGGACTGTCCAACAAAGTCTCCCGATCTAAATCCCATTGATCATATATGGGCCTTCATGGTGAAAGAATGGGAAGAACGTCGACCAGACAGGTTTCAAAAAAATTTGGTTGCTCACGTGGTGGATCTATGGCAACATTATCAGCAGAATCCAAATCGGTGTTCTGTATTGATTGAAAACATGCAGGAAAGATTAAATGATGTAATCATAGCTGTGGGTGATTACACCAGGTTCTAAATCACAAGATTTCATTTCTTTTTTTCATTCTTTGTTTCCACAAATCATTGTTTATTCTAGCGAAAGTAGGTTTTCTATTAATCTCAAATGTTTCATAATATAATTCATTTGTTAATGTATGACGTTGACTTCATGAAGAAATGACAGCTTTTTACTTTTTTTCCTAAGCAACATTATCTTTGGATATCGTTTTTTTTTTTTTTTTTTTTTTTTTTTTTTTTTTTGTAATTCCTAATAATGGCTATTTGTAACTACGGTTACGAAGAATATCTTTTCAGCTTTATGTCTTATACTCCACTGGATTATACAGTTATATTGCAGCTTTAAGTTTGTTTTTCTCAAGATGAGAATTATTCAATTTCTTGTTATTTTATATATTAACTTATTGTTAGAACAGATGAATGGTATACAGCGTTTAGGGGTTGGCTCTATTAAAATCATCATTCACCCTTCTGGAAACTTCTGGCATTCTTTTCGAAAACACGTTATTAGCTTAGTCGAAAGAGAGAAAGTATAATTTCATTCGTTACAGTGTCTTACAAGGTAAAACCATTGGAATAACAATTATGTCTACCTACTAAGATTTGAACCATGAATCCTTGGCATAGTGAAAGAATGTATTTTGCCACTGAGCTACGATAACATCTGCTGGGAGTAGGTTATATACAACAAGATGTGGGCTCTATTAAGCCACCATTCTTCCTGGCATTCGTCTTCTTGCTAATTCTCCAATGCAATTAGTAACAGCTTACCCAAAGAGAGCAATTGTAAATTGGTTGGTTACTTAATCTATCAAATTAAAAATCTTAAATAAGAAACACATCCACAGAATGGAACTCGAACCATGAACCCTCGTAATATTTATCACAGCGCGCGCTGTCACTGTACTACGTGAGCTTGCTTTATATACGCTATAGATATTGGTTCTGTTAAAATCATAATTCCACGTGTTTTTCGTTTTCTTGCATATTTTCCAACGCCATGTAGTTAATAGCTCAGCTGCAAGAGAACTATTACTTAATTTGTGATATATACTCAATCGTTTGTTATACTGGGTTAATATAGCCTTAGAAATCTTCGAAGTGAGTACCAGGTTAAAATGGCGACCACGACACTATACATCTACGAACATGGCTGATTTAGTTTTCATACCATCTAGTCACGGAACGCCCGAGTGATACTGACCCGCGGAAAGTGTACATTTACTTTCTTGAAAGATAGTACAGGTTGTAATTCACACATCTCTAGGCTGCTCCGTGGCTGAATGGTTAGATCGCTTGGCTCTCACAAGGCGGCCCTTGTTCGATCCCAAGCAACCGCAAAGTGAGACTTGAAGTGGATGACACGGCGCTGTGGCGGGTTTTCTCTGGGATCTCCGGTTTCCCCCGTTCCTCCGTTACTCCATCTTCATCTCATGTATCATGTGGTGTCGTATTTGTAACAGTGGGCGTTACACACCACCCTACACTATACTAGAGGCGTCTCTTATTACTAGATTAGGTACTCTATCCCACCTGGTTTTTCCTTGTATTTTTCGTAATATATTAATTTCAGTGACATTGAGCATTTGTTTTGTTTTTGTGGTTGAGGTCTAGTTCTGCAGTATAAGTCATTATTGCTCTTAGAACTGTTTTATAGATCCTGATTTTTTTATTCTCTTCTCGATGTTTATTCGTCCAAAAGTAATTATTAAGACATCCTGAGACCTCACAGCCACATTAACTTGCTCTCTCTTTCAAAACTTCATCATCACTTATTTTTAAGTGGATTATTTAAAAGTCATAACCTATTGTATTATAAGCGCTTTTAATTACAATAATTGCCCTTATGAATGAAATACATGCTAATTTTGATAGATAGAGTCAACATGAAAAATTCAACGCCAAGGCCAGGATTTGAACCACGGATCTCCTGGTTTCCTTCCAATAGCTCTAACCCATTGAGCTACCATGGCTAAATTGCCGTCAAGCCAACTTTGCCTATATATGGCTTGTATGAAGAAATGATTAATTTCCATCAATTAACTAAAATAATAAGAGTTAAATGATGAAGCCTGGGACTCAATTACTTACGATAGCAAGTCGCCACAAACGGTCTATCTGAAATGCGACAGCCCCTAGCGGTTTACCAGGGAAATATACGAGTCAAATGGAGAATTTAATGTCATGACGGCAAGTTGGCCATGGTAGCTCATTGGGTAAGAGCGACTGGATGGAAACCAGGAGATTCGTGGTTCCTATCCCGGCCATGGCATTACATTTTTATGTTAGTTTTGTCTATCAAAACCTTAGCCTATGTACAGCTAGTATAAAGAAATGTTTAATTTCCATCAATTAACATGCAAATTTACTTGACTTATTTATTACTGAGTATAACCAGTCTCTCAATTTTCACAGGATTTCCAAACTTGTGCTCGGCAATTTTCAGGTAACTAAGCGTATGCTTTCGACATATTATTCAGTATATACCGGAATGTTGATCGCACATACATGTCATCGACATCTCTGTTGGACATACTGAACAACTTTGCTAATCAATCAGTTGTAGATAAAGCTGCTACTGTTACATCACCCTTAAATAATTAACTTTTTCTGTGTAGTTACTGTTTATGTGTGTACAGCGTTTCCACGTGTTGATTGTGTAGTGTCCATTTTTTGCCTGGTGCTGAAAACTGGAATTAATTATTTTGCAACTAACAAGCATCGAAAGTACCGCTTCAGAGCCCACAATGGTCCAACAGCACATTGTTTACAACAGCCTCTACCGTAGCGAAAGGTAATAACACTTTTCCTAATTAAACTAATATAACTTAATAGATGAGTTGTCCCCCTCACATTTAAAAATTGCTGTATATTTTTTATTGTTAGCACAAAATTGTTATTTAAATTAATATTATTGAAGCACTGGACCTTTTCTGGATCACATTGTAACTAACTTTAGGGAATATACCTAGATGGGTATAGCTATAAAAGAAGAAGCTGTGAAGTAATAAATATAAGATCAGAACGATGACAGTAAATGGTGGTATAGAAAACAAAAAGCAGATACAAGACAAACATCACATATACGGAAATATGAAGCTTTCCTTCACATTTAAGTAAACATAAACACAAGTCTGACAGTGACAGGTGTTACGAGTAATACCAACCTTACGGAATACCATTTTTGTGGTATGGATTGCAATGGGGATTATATTCTTTTTTGTGAGCATATACTGGCAGAAATCGTGCTCTTAATGATTCAATAATTTTAGTGATAACATTTAAAACATATTATCAAGCAAAGAATAAAACAGCTAAAGGTAAACTATTAAATGCTGCTTGATTTGTACTTAACATTTAGTTTAGAAGTTCGGTTACCCATCTCATTTCTAAGGTTCCTTACTGATACATTCGGAGAAATAATTTATAAATATTTATGAGATAGGCATAAACAATCGCTTAAAGCTTTAGTATAAGGTGCTACATGGAGGAGAACTGGTGGCTGAGCCCATTTCAATCTGAAGCTTTCTGAATGCGAGCCTCATAGGTTGGTTCTCATCACGTATGTGCACACCAAGTTGACTGTATTCGTCTGCAAAGTTTACTTAACTTACACATCTTCCATTACAGCATCCATAATTAATTGAAGCTGTGAACATCTTTTCCTGATGAAAGATATCAGTTACACTAATATGTAATATTAAACCTTCCGCATTTATGATGCACAAGTAACTATCGCAGAATATTACTAGAGTCTATTTAGTTATAAACAAAATAAGTTAATTATGTCTGATCATTGCAGGAAAGGAGAAAGCAAATTTAGGTTCAACATTTTGCTGAAAATTATGAAAATATAACTTTCTCAAATTTGAACCAATTAAGAAATTTTTACACTTTATATATATGGTTATCCTGAGAAGATACATGCAAAAATGTTCTCATCTCCCGCCTGTAGCACTTACTTAAGACAACTTATTACTGTGAAGGTGACAATAAATGTTATATCTTAATGGCAAAACGTGCAGAAACGGCTTAAGGTGAAAGAACTTTGTTTTGATGTTTCATTTACCCAGTATATTATCTCCCTTACACCATGTAAATATATTGCCCCTTTGCCCCTATGGTTAGCGCAGAGACCTTTGAAGCATTACATAGGTCAAAGCATCTAACTGAGGTTCTCAATAGGAATTTAGATCACTTCAAACTACCGTGTATAAAATATTGCCTAGCATAGTCACTATGAGGGTCGAGGAATTTGTTGCACAAAATTTCACTTTCTCTTCCCTTACCCTGTACTTTAAGGTATTGTGACTTTGTGGGTTCGTGAAATGAAAAGTCCAATTACACAAACTCAACAATGTCCTTTATTTCTACCGACTTACAGTTTAACACTTGCCAATTACACAGAATTACGTGCTGCACACAATTACAATTCACCAGTTCATCCGTTATAATTTCACTTTCACTAGTAATTACGGAGAATACTCCGATGCACGTACAATGTCTTCTCGTTCCTTAACACGGAGCTCGTTCGCTAGCACGTCAAACACTGACTGACTCTTACACCAAGAACTGCGACTGTCTTCTCGCTCACACTCACTAACCAACTGATTGACCAGACCAGACCAACAACTGACTGACTCTGTCTGTCTGTAACTCTCTTTATATAGGAATATCCTGCTATTCTAGAAGTCTCTGGTGTTTACAAGATTGTTCTAGTAACAGAAAGATCGAGAACCAGGTGTAGGAGAAACAGGCGACACAGTCATTTTTCCCCTTACCACAGCCTGTCACCACTACAAGACAAACGAGGAGTAGGTGTGGCTAACGCTGTCCTCCCCCCTGCCTTCCGTTCACAGCTGGTTTCACAGGGTGTTCCAGCGGTCCCGTTACACTGCTCCCTCCTCAAAGCTGTTCGCCCCCGAACAGCCCCATCGTAGCGTGCGAGGCGGTCCAGGTGTACCACCAGCATCTGCTCGGAGTCTCAGCCAGAAGTAGCGCTGCCGTAGTTTGTGAATCATATGGTTCGCTCCCAGGTGTCCTCCTGAAGTACCGGCGTGCACTTCCTCCAAGACTTCCGGGACCTTACTCCGGGGAAGTACCAACTGTCCTCTCTGCGCCTTCCCATCGGGTGACTCCCATACCCGGAACAGCACGCCCTCTCTGGTCTTCAACGAGTCCCATTGGGCCCAGTGCGACTTGTAGGTGGCGCTCCTCGGTGCGATGTCCTCCCAGGTTGGTCTCGTCCCTGCGTCCACTTCCCTCAAGAGTGGCCCCAAGTCTGCGTCCGCCAGCTGCTCCCTCCTCAGGCCTGCGCTATCCCAGCCTTCAACAGGCACTGCCACAACTACTCGGACTGCTGCGGCACGCTCCTCCTCTTCCACTCTTGTGCGCTCGTGGCCGTCCTGGATCTGCGATAGGACACCTCCAATGCAATGGTCGCTGGCGTCGGTGTCCACAATGAAGGCGCCACCCGGTTGTGGGAAACCCAAAATTGAAGCACTGCACAGGGTCCCCTTCGGGTGCTGGAAAGCGTCTTCGGCGTCCTCCGTCCACACATAAGGCCGGTTTTCCTCCGTCAGGCGGGTGAGGGGTTTTGCGATGTTGTCGGCCTTTTCCTCTAAATCATTAAGGCGGTCGTCTACTTGACCCTTCCGTTTGCCCAGGTTCGCAACGTCATCCCCCACGCCGGCCAACCGTTCCTCAAACTTGGCGGCGAGAGCCTCGTTCGCCACCTTCATTTCGGTAGCCAGACCGTCATTCGCTGCTCTCATTTCCGTGGTTAACTCGGCCTTCATTTGTTCCATCTTCTCGGCGATGTTGTCCCTAGCCGTCCTGATTAGTTTCAGTTCCGCGGCCAGGTTATTTCTAGTCTCCAATATCTCTGTTAGTTCCGCTAAAATCTTTTCTAATGCTGCCTCCATCGTTGTAATGTTCGGTGATGTTGTTATCCCGCTTCCTGACACCAGTGTGACTTTGTGGGTTCGTGAAATGAAAAGTCCAATTACACAAACTCAACAATGTCCTTTATTTCTACCGACTTACAGTTTAACACTTGCCAATTACACAGAATTACGTGATGCACACAATTACAATTCACCAGTTCGTCCGTTACAATTTCACTTGCACTAGTAATTACGGAGAATACTCCGATGCACGTACAATGTCTTCTCGTTCCTTAACACGGAGCTCGTTCGCTAGCACGTCAAACACTGACTGACTCTTACACCAAGAACTGCGACTGTCTTCTCGCTCACACTCACTAACCAACTGATTGACCAGACCAGACCAACAACTGACTGACTCTGTCTGTAACTCTCTTTATATAGGAATATCCTGCTATTCTAGAAGTCTCTGGTGTTTACAAGATTGTTCTAGTAACAGAAAGATCGAGAACCAGGTGTAGGAGAAACAGGCGACACAGTCATTTTTCCCCTTACCACAGCCTGTCACCACTACAAGACAAACGAGGAGTAGGTGTGGCTAACGCGGTCCTCCCCCCTGCCTTCCGTTCACAGCTGGTTTCACAGGGTGTTCCAGCGGTCCCGTTACAGTATAAAATAAGTCTAATATGTGTCTCAAATGGGATGATGTTTGTTCTTGAGCGTTACTAGGTGAGCAACCAATCGTAGTACTGCGGTGTTGTATTGCATTCCCCTATGTGGTGTGTGACGAGTGCCAAACCAACCAATCTCAAATAAATACTATTCGTGCTGAAACAAGAATTCAGATTTTGCAAAAACTGATCCATGAGGAAGGAGAGAGTAAACAATGTATTTAACATAACCGTAAAAACCCCATATTTTAGCTCAAATAGTTTTCCTAATACAAACAAATGAAGTAGATACCATTATAGCAATACATTGCGACGTAAGCACTGTAATAAACATCATTATTGTTTGGTATGTATGTCTGAACGTATATTTGAAATTACTCAGAACTGAAACGTAGATATTTGACATGACGTGGTAAACGAAGTTAAAGGTGTTCTTAAATTCGATAAGAGGGAAAATTACACTTCCTCCTAGTCTGGCAGATCGTGTCTGGTCACATTATATCTTTGTTTGTGAACGGTTCGTAATCTCTGTTTACTCTAGAGAGTTCAAAGCAGTACTATTCAGTCACTCTTATCTGAAAAAATGTATCAGCTGGATGAATGAGACGCAATCCACCTTCCCCCTTACTACCGCCAGAACAATCCAATTGAGTTAATGTGGGCTCAAATTATGTTGCAAAGAGAAATATTTTTAAACTGACTGGCGTTGAACGACTTATTCACGAGGAAATTAACAAGGAACAGAACAAGACTGGGAAAACTGCGTGAGACATTAGAAGACGACTTTTGTAAAGAAATAGGACTTAAGGAGTTCTTGGAACCTATCATCATAAATTTTCAGTACTCATGCAATGAAGACAATGACAATGACGAATTATCTCTTAACGTAACATTCACAGCCATAAGAATGTACCGCGGGTATTTTCATTGGGTTATAAAAATAAGTAATTCATAAACTATAATTGATTTTAAACTAAATATTTAAACCATTTGCGTAATATAAAAATATCCACGTTGCAATTTTGATTTCAACAATTGCATTATTATAAAACTTACGAAAATTCAATTTGCGTTCCCTTACATCTAGCGCCAAGAACTCTCGCAAGTGCGCGAGAGAGTGGAATATTAAAAGAGTGGGGGTAATGAGGTGGCAACGCTGAAGGGTCTAACGCATCTGATTTGCTACAGGCGACCCCATTTGAAACACATAATAAGTAGCTTTATTTGCTTCTTTAGAATTACAGAAACTTAAATTTCATGGCAACCATTTTAAGTAATTTTCTGTTTAGTGAGTAGTCGAGCTGCTTCTTACCAAGCGGAGACGCGGGTTCAATGCCCAGTACCGGCATGAAAACTACCTTCCCCTATGACACTTTTTATGGGATACCCTCAGCCTCGTTAAGTCGCTGAAGGGTCATTTAATTAGTTACTTGATTTAGGAGCACTGACCTCTGCCACCTCTCCGCATATAACGGTCGAATGGAATCCATGTGCTAATCAGGTCTCCCCCTCCCCAAGCATTGAGCCCCAATTATGGTATCTGTGGTAGGCAGCAGTCGGGTGGTAGATCTCCGCCAGTAAAAATGTGTTATGCCGCTGGGTTAGTTTAATTAGATTAAGTAATATTTGGAACTATAATTTGCTTAGTTCCACATAAAGACCTGATTGTAAACAGGATTAACATTCCCTGTAATACTGAAAACTACAGCTGACAGTAATATTCTCTTATAAGCTAACTTTCTTTTAAGTTATATGCCTTATAACTGCGGGAAGCGTGACAGTGCATCTTGTAACTAGCATCTTTCATGAGAGAATGGTCTTCACAAATTCAAATAATTATTTATGATGGGTAAGGAAATGAGAGGCGTGTCGCAAAGGAAGTTAACGAAAGTCATACAAAATCAATGCAATTTCCTTGCACGTATGTGTAGAGCGTGTCTATTGGAGCACCTGTAAGAGGGGTTTCACTAAGTGATTAACTATGAGGTTAACATTTAATAGCTGTCATCAATGCTAATGACTATTAAATAGATATAAGCTTTATTGTTCTTAATCTTGCTTGTTAGCATTATAAGTAGTATCTTTACGTTTTGGTACAGAAAACAAAGTGAGAAACATCTGTATACTTCATAATATTCGGGTAAAATCTTCATATTTTAATAAATTTATGAGCTTTTTGCTTTTAGAATATTTTTTTTTAGCAATGAAACATACTTTCCAGATATAATATTCTGGCAGTTTTCTGTAAAACACATTTATAACATTTAAATCATTTTTAGCAAAATTCTTTAAAACAAGTCTGGTGATGTTCAGAAAATGATAGAAAATTAAACTCTCTCTGTCTTTGAAGAGTTGCCTTGGTAAAGTGATTCCCTTAATGACATATTGTAAATAATATTATAGGACAAGGAAACTACTAACTTCCTTTTATTCTCATCTGATTTTCAGAGTACACAGTGATTACAATGTATAAATACAATGTGACTTACGATAGGAATCCATCTGTATGCTTCATTTGATACTTGTTTTTAAAAATGGACGAAGGCTACAAAGTATTTCAAACGCTTAAAGTATAATGTTTCATTTCTGAAGCATGTATTTCAGAATATTGCAGTTTTACCCTCATATTTTAATAAACAGTATAATACTTTAAAACGTTTCTCAATTCTTGTTTATCCCTTCTTACTGGAAAATGAACTCTTCCACTATATAGCTGACTCAGGTAATGCATCGTTAGATAATATAACATACAAATATTATTATACTGAAAGAAGTACCGGGTAGGTGGTGCGGATGTTTGCGCAAAGGAAAGAGCACCATCTGAGGACTATAAGGAACAGCTTGGTTAAATGAATTGACCATTCTAAGAAGTTCCAGTACTGAAACACATCTTTGGGCTTGGAATTGTTAGAAATTTAAGGAATTTTTAAACACAATTTGCTCCTGAAAATGCCAGTAACTCTGCTCTTATTATTATTCTAGAGTAAGTAAATTTTATTTGTCTCCAAAGTTCAAGCTTCTTCCTCAGTGGTTGAACATCCGCTTTCTATCCATCTTTTCGGAGATCTTCCTCCGTCTCTTTTGCCGTTCAACGGATTATCTTTTGTCGCTCTCTTTGCCAACCGATCTTCTGCCATTCTATGTGCTTCTTCTATTTTTCCTTTGTTCTTTGATAAATTTTGTAATATCTATGATCTTGCCGTTTTCTTTAATTACGTACTTTGTATTCTATTAAATAATATATTCTTTGGGTTCTCCTTCATTTCATATTTATTCACTTTTTGTTTTATTCTTGGAATATCTCCTTGTGTTTCTGCTGCATATACTAAAGATGGTCTTACAACTGTCTTATGAATCCTTATTTTAATTCCTAAATGTAAATATTTATTTATCCAGATTATATACTTCTTATAAACTGACATTTTTGCTGCCTTATCTGCTTGTTTCTTTACTTCATGATATAGATTTATGTAATTTGTAATACGAGATAATAAATGACTGATTTCCGAGATTTTCTCAGTTACATTCCCTTCTACTTCTAATTTGTATAATTTTAACTTATACATAGGTATAATGCGACAATTTTTAATTTTTTAATATTTCAGAGACTATATAAATGCTAATTTGTAAAGAATGTTAAAGAGAGCTTTCCAAAAAGTACTTATAATACTCTGACACAAAATGTTATAGAGTCCAACTTAGAAATTCAAGGCATGGCCGGGATTTCAACCACGGATCTCCTGGTTTTCCGTCCAGTCGCTTTTACGCACTGAGCTACCATGGTCACCGTGCCGTAATGACATTAACTTCTCCAGTTGACTCATGTATTTTCCCGGTAAACCACTAGCGGCTCTCATATTCGAGATACACGTCTAGTGTGAGGTACAATTAATGCCCATCAATTAACTCAAATACTATTATAACTATCGTTAATGGAAACTGAGTCATATTGAAAGCTAGCAGACGGATAAAAGTAATTGCATTATCACACAACCTTTTAATTTATAATACAGTTTAATAATGAAAATTTTGGTGTTAAATATTTCACCTATATTATTGGTGTCACATTATTTCATAATATTGTAAATATCTGCTACCCTGGGGCTTATTTCCCATGGAAAGGGTTTTCGACGTGGTATAATTATCTTCCTAATATTATTACAGAATTGTATAAAAATACGATTTATTTATGAAGTGAATGTCACTGATGCAACCGAGTAATTAAAGATGTCTATATAGAATATAAAAATAAGATTAATTCGACCGCTGTTTGAGTTTGTATTACAACAGTCATTGCGCCCAACAGCTAATAAAGTGTAGTTCTATCCTATTGGCTATCTCGCGACGTAGTAAGTTAACAGACTCTAATTTAAAGCAACAATAAATGAATACACGAAATTGCATTTTTTAAAAAAAAAAAGAGTTTCATCACAGGAGCTGCCTAATGCTTGTGTTTACGTATATAAAGTAATAGCTGTGAATCGATTAGTTTAATGCATTTTATTTATTTGACTATATATATATATATATATATATAATTTTATTCTGCATTTCTTATGTCTTGGCCTCTAGATGCTATACAAAGACACAGTATTACAATTTTATATTTACTCAAACAATAATTATATTGATATTTACAAACATTTTGCAGAAAAGCTTACCTACACTAACCTATCTAATCTAACCTAACTAATCTATTTGCTACAATTGTAGCTTACAATTTTCACAATTTAAACTACTTCTACCTTCCTATCCCTAATAATTTCATCTATCCTTTTGTTCTTGTGTTGATGTTGTCTTCTTCTTCTGTCGCTTCAAGTCCTTCTGTTGAATCCAAGATTGTCCTCTTCTATTAATCCTTCGAGTTGGTTGTTGAAGCTAGGTATCCATATTCTGTCCTCGAAGTCGTTCAGATTTTCTTGGTGTTGGAAGGTGGTTCACGATATCTATGTTGAATATTGTCTCTTACTCGTCGTTGCTACTGTCTTTGTTGATTATATTCATCCATTACTATCGTTGAGACCTTCTCCGCTGCCAATTCTAGTATTTTAAAATCTTCCCTCTTCCTAATGATGTTCCATATACATTTTCCTGCTAATTCTTTCCTCTCTTCTTCTAGCTGTTGTGTATACTTTATACATTCAAATAAAGCATGTTCCGGAGTATCTTCTTCCGTGCAGGTTGTGCACATGGTTCATCTGCCTTTCCTATCTTTTTAAAGTATGTCTTGTACGGTCCATGTCCTGAAATGTATTCTAGTTCGTGTTGGTTGGATCTCCTTTAATTTTAAACTCTCATTTATACTAGGAAAGATTTCGTGTGTCCTTCTTCCTACATTAATTTGATCCCATTCATGTTGCCATTCTCCAATTAATACGTTCCTAATTTCTCTCCTCGTCCTGCATGGAGTTCCCAATAAATTTTCTATCTTAGTGAATTCTCTCCACTTCATCCAAAAGTAGGCTGTCCTCTGTTTAATCAACAAATCCAATGGCCCTATTCCCACTAGCACTAATAATGCCATTGTAGCAGTCGTTGATACTGCTCCTGTGCAACGGAGTAAAGCCTGTTTTTGGTATTTCCGTGGAGTACCTATATTCTTCCTCAATTTTACTCTATGTGCCCATATCGACGCTCCATACGTAGTTATACCCACCATGAAACTCACATGATATTTTGTGAATTGTACTAGGAGAAAGCTTAAATGTTCTGGTAGCTATTGTACATAGTTTCATTATTATTCCATTAGCTTTCATTGCTGCAGATTTATTATGAGTATCAAAGTGTTGCTTCTCGTCAAGATACATACCAAGATATTTAACAACATTTGCTTTTCTATTTTTTGATGTTATTAAGTTTGAGTATAGGATCTCTTTTTAAACTTCCTTTAAAGAGCATAATAAACGACTTTTGCGGAAAAATTTCTAATTTGGCTTGTTTACACAAACAAACAAGAATCCCAAGAGATGTCTTGGTTTAGCTTCCAGTTCATTCCGACTATTAGCTGCTACCAATATTAATAAGTCATCTGCATAGGCTATAGCTTATAATATTTCAGGCGATTGTTGCAAACTATTTACTATATACTAAAATATCCCAAAAGAGGGGTCCCAGAACTGATCTCTGAGGGCATCCTTAGTGATTTCTTTAGTTATGATAGTACTTTCTCCTCTGATGTGTACTCTTCTATTCATGCAGTAATCCTTTAATGAATTGTACAAGCATCTAGGGCATCTTTTATCTTAGTGCTTGAAATATTTCAGGCCACCATAAGTTGTCGAAAGCATCTGTACATATTGAAGTAGAGCAGATATTTGTACATATAGCATCCTCCAAGTATAATGTAGGCTTATCCATACACTTTTATTTAGATAATGGAGAACGCTGCTCCGAATGGCGACTTGGTGAAAACATTATCTTCATGGGTGAACGCACGTTTAATCGAAACGCTGCTATTAACCGCCATTATGAGCGACATTATGCAGTTATAATTCCCCAGTGTGGGAAAGAGATACACATTCAGCAGCGATGCTCTACAAATTTATGGGGGTGCTTAACACCATCTAAATAACATCTGAAGTATGTGGTTCAATGACGTGAAGTGCGGTGCTAGGATATGATGGAGTAATAAAATCACTAATGTTTGAACTTCTCCTTTAACAAAGAATAATGCAAAGTATTCACTTAGTTTTATGCATAAACTTACCTTTGAATAGCTAGCTTAGAGTAACTATCACTTTATATCAAACTTACGATATTAACATTTCAATAAGAGTCAGTTTATAGCGTCAATGAAGAGACTCTTCCTCCGGCATTATTTACTTTAAAACATGCCTTCATTGTTTTAGTTTGCCACATGTATATGCCCTAGACTAAAGCTCACATTGAAAGGTATTCCTTATTTTTATTCGCATAAAAATGTAACAGTTTTTATTATAATTTCATTTATTTTAAATTATCATTACAAAATGTTTATTTAAAATACATGTTAACAGATCATAAACAATTCATTGCTACCATCTTCTATATATACATGAAGGAAACTGTAAACTTAGGTGTCATTTAGTTAAAATACAAGAAACATCTAAAGCTGTTTAAAACATAGACATTACGAGATTTTCGCAGTATTGGTCATGTTGGAAATATATTTTGTTATGTAACGTTTCTCCAGATCAGATCTAGTATTATGGTCCATCTATGCAAAATGAAAATTATTACACAGAACGAACAAATGATATGAACATATAGGTAATGCTTCTGTGAAAATGTTTTCAAATGGAGGAAACATAGAATAAACTGTGAAGATATCTTTTAAGAAACAATTGGAAAATAAGAGATTATGAAAAATATATGACGTCCTAAAATTTGGAATTCGAATATAGCAATTGAAGTTAATGCAACACAGCAGATATAGGACATACTCTGGCAAAACAGAGAGGATTGTATAACGGTACGGAGTGGATTCAGCTCTGCGACCAGTATTGATCTATTGTACCTATGCCCCAATTGGAGCATCCCCGGGAGGAACGACGAGGCGACAGGAGGCGGACGGCGGCTGACCCAAGAAGTCACGAGAGTGCACGCGGCAGGATCCATACTATTTACTAGTTGAAAAATTCTCGGAACCGGCACAACCGGCATCCAGCTACCAAGGTCTGAAAGCGGCCCAACAGGTCGATCCGAAGCCCGGAAACCTTCCTACCGGAGAAGGGAGTGTTATCAGGAGCATATCATCCTGTTATGTATGACACTAGCCGACAATTCTGCCCTGAAAGAGACCACAAGATGAGAGATGTTCTAGGTATTGGCGACACTTCTCTAACCCAAATACTACGGCAGAGGTTTGCAATTCATATACTGAATATTTATACTTGACCTCTCTCAACATAAGTGATACATAATTAGCAAGACATCCTTGAGGAAGATCTTATAGGGAGAGCAGATAAACAACCGTTGCTTGCATCCATCTGGAAAATAAAAAATGCAAACAAAAA
Organism: Mantis religiosa; assembly: GCA_030765055.1. NCBI lineage: Eukaryota > Metazoa > Arthropoda > Insecta > Mantodea > Mantidae > Mantis > Mantis religiosa. The sequence continues at coordinate 123,605,534 of CM060954.1, forward strand.
ACTGGGAGAGCTCAAAGAGGCCATTTACCATCGTTACTTTAAGATTTTCAAAGGTACACGCTGTCCTTTAATCCCCACAAATGGTATCCCTTCCATCGGAGACGGTTAAGTGGCTTCGGCTGAGCAGCAAAATCAGGAATAAACTTATTAAGAAGGTTAACAATGCCGACAAAGCGCGCTTAATTGATAAGTTCTTCGTAAGGTAAAAATTCTTGATGGGTTTCTTTCTTTCTCGGTCAGCAGTAATACCGGCCGAGATACGGATTCGCTCCTAAAGAATATCTCCGAAGTCGCAAATATCTTAAGCACGAGACCAGCACGTCCAAAACGTGACAGTGCCTCGCGAAGGTGATAATGTGGGGAGTGGAATACATAAGCCAAATAATGATACATATACTGAAATGTAATGTCCGAAAAGAAAGTTTCCAGTAAGCGAGTTGAAACTGTGCACACGTAGCATTTCCAGAAGCCGCGTGTCGCAACTCATATAAACGCTCCGTAGATGAGACGATTGCTTAAAACCAAAGTGAAGTAGATATTATTAAGAAACGAATCAGTGTATACCCTCGCTCCCAAAAAATAATAGGCTGCGGTATGGATGTTTGAAATTGGTTGAGCTTCTATGCTTATTTTCTTGTTGAATCTTCAGTAAGCAGATATGGAACGGAACCGTCCTCACTTATTGGCATTGAGCCTCAAAATACCCTGACGGAGAAAACCGGCCAGCACAGTGTAATAATTTTTCTATGTAAAACACAGAAAATGATAGTAAAAAAAAATTATGTCAGCCTATTGACCTCAATCTCAATTTCGGCATGTTTCGATTTTAGGTGAGAATTTAAGCAAACGTTTCCGAAGCTATGAACCAGGAACTATCGGAATCTAAGAACGATATCTTAGGTAATTCCAAAATAAATTAAATTCAACTACCGATTTCAAATCAAAGGGCTCAAAACTACGCAGTGCTTGCTTATGCACGAAATAACCTCCGACGTCAAGTATTACTCGAGTGTTGAGGCGTATTGACCTTCAAGTGGCCAGCGCTGTGATCGTTCCTTATCGGGACTTATCTGGTCGATAGAAGAGTGAAATATTAGGAGGTTGACGTACTATAAGTTACGAAATCAAAATAGAGTGATTGAAAGGTGCGTGTGACTATATGATGTATTTTCTCGCACCGCTCGATGTATGACACATTGCTGTCCAGAAGACATGATTATATCTGAACAGACTATACATACACTTGACTCGCCGTGTATGTGCGATAAGCTGAGGTAAACATATCCGTGTTGCGAATTCTTTCCGATACGCCTTCTCGCTTTGTCATGTAGAATGTGTTTGGAAATGCTTATCTCGGGCAGGCTGTGTGAAGTAGGTCGGAAGACCTCGTGAGGCATTACATTGGAGCACCAGTACGTCAAAAGCTCTTCAACAAAGTCACGTTTGGAACGAAAAGAATGTGATTTCCCATGAGACACAGCACTACATTTACATATATGTTCTTCAACACACATGGAAGTGGATGAGAAACGCCACAAATCTATTTTTCATTATGTGATAACAGCATTAATAGGAAAAAGGTAAGGGTGCTAGTCTGTTTGGCTTATAATGATAAACTCACTCTTCCGCCTTATAACTTTGCCGAAATGATCTTCAAAACCATTGGCTCAGATACATATAATGTATGTTAGTCTTCCAACGTGATAACGAATTTCAAAAAACTTGAACGACCAGGGAAAAGGTATAATTTCAAAATCAGTGATTCTACACATTGCTGCCATTTTAATGGTTTAGAAGCTGAAATCGTCCCTGTTGGAGAAGAAATCAGCACGTTACCAATTGGTAAAGCACAAAATTACAATGTCATGGTAACCGATTTAGTACAACAGTAAATTTAGTACGCAATTCTAGTAAAGATGAACCAAAATTAAGGATAGAAAAATCTGAAAACAGTCGATGCCCTGCAGATAATGGTTTTCTCAGGCGTTTGTCCTTCTACCTGACGTTTCATAACCATTTTTAATCCCCCAGTGGGATAGTAATTTAATGAAATTAACAAAGCTCCTTCATATACACCTAGAAGTCTATTATTAACGGTAACTTAACAATGACAATAGGCCGTACCTCATGCAACTCTTTCACAATGGATGGCACGTCAACTGATGCAAGGTTATCTCCGCCAGATACGTATAATTCAAGTAAAAATCCGGAAGATTACGCAAAAAACGTCATATCCTCCATGACATTTATCTGCAGAAGATTTACCCGAAAGTCCAAAGATCCTGGCCTCCTTCAACCCGGGATCGATGGAAAACTACGGGGCTCTTTCGTAGGTCAATACCTGGTTTCCCAGAAATCCCCCCATCGACAAAAACTTCAAGACGGGATGGAAGTGGATACGCCACTTACGCGCATCAACCCCTCAGGGAAGACTACCGAAAACCTCGGTGTGGTCACCTGGTGAACTAGTACACCTACTAGCTATGCAGGTCAGTACCCGGGACGTCTGAGGTAACCCTCTACCCTCTCCGGGCGGCTGAGGCCTCTCCGGAGGTACCCAATCTCGCGCGGCTGTCGGGAACACACTGCCCCCTCGAGTCCAACCCAGTCCAAACTCAGCCATAAATGGGGTAACTCAAAAGATCATTAACACTAATTAACACGAATTACTCGACTCAGTGAATCATGTTCCGTTAGTGCATCTTCCGTAATCTCGCTCTCTGCTAAACGGTGCATTATTTACTACTTACATCTGCTAATGGAGGTGAGTCTAAAAAGGGTTAAGGGCAGACACGCTAAGAGATCCCCGAACATAAACACTAACACTAAGCAATCATAAAAAAGACTTGTTTTAATATCAAACAGGCAGGATATTGGGTTGAATTTTGTCAAATACAACAATGATCAGTGAACAATACAAGTATCAGTAGCTGTGGATAATCAGTTTGTTTACATAACTAATATTGTCTTTCATATATTACACACCTGTTCACAGTGATAAATGAAAGGAAAGTCTATAGGAACAAAGGTAGATCTTTGAAAGGACATTGAGATCAACCAGATTTGGGATGGCAGTTTCGGACATTGGCAAGATACCGACATAAATTTTAAAACATGAATTGAAGGGAAATTTTTTTTGACTTTTCAAGATAAATATGTCCCAGTTGATGGTACATATAAAAATGGACACAAAATGTAACAGAAGGCCAAACCTTAATCTTAAAATGGAATTACAGGAACCTTTAAAAGCGATGTTTCCAATCAAATTTATTATTAAATAAGACATGAAACTTTCCTGGTGACGAAAATATTCAAGATGTTCTCAGGCTTCAAGCCAAGTGTAAACACGATTAAACATCGAAGTTTCGGGAGCGTATATCTCAGGATGATGAATGAATAAAGGTTAAATGTATATAGGGCCAACCGGAAGGAATATCGGAACCAGAATAAACGAACATGAATGCACTATTCGTTTAATACTGACACCCAATTAGCGGGAGACAGACCGGCGGCCGCTGGAAAGGACCCTAGGCAGCTGGGCCACACCCACTCATCAGTCTCTGTCACTAACTGAGGGGGAAGATTAGAGGAAATGTCACTTGTCCCTCGACGTTTCTCTCCCCTTCTCCTGTCCTCTGGAACGTTCGGGTGATTCGCGGAAAACCAGAGACTTCTAGAATAGCAGGATATTCCTATAAAAGGGGCTTCAATTAGGAGTCAGTTCGTCAGTCAGTGTTTGACGTGCTAGCGAAGGAGCGCCGTGTTAAGGAACGAGAAGACTGTGTACGTGCATCGGAGTACTGTCCGTAATTACTAGTGCAAGTGAAATTGTAACGGACGAACTGGTGAATCGTAATTGTGTGCATTACGTAATTCTGTGTAATTGGCAATTGTCAAACTGTAAGTCGGTGGAAATAAAGAACATTGTTGAGTTTGTGTAATTGGACTTTTCATTTCACGAACCCACAAAGTCACACTGGTGTCAGGAAGCGGGACGATAACATCACCGAACATTACAACCATGGACGCGGCATTGGAAAAATTTTTGGAGAAGATGATGGAAATGAAGGCCGAATTAACAGAGAAGACGGAAGCGGCAAATAACAGCTTGGCCGCGAAGATGAACGAGTTAACAACAAAAACAGAAGCGGCAAATGACAACCTGGCCGCAGAGTTGAAACAAATGAAGACGGCCAACGACAACATCACCGGGAAGATGGAAGAAATGAAGGCCGAATTAACAGCGAAGACGGAAACGGCTAACAACAACTTGGCCACGACAATGACCTCAAAGATATCCAAACTGACCACGGAAATGAAGGTGGCGAACGAGGCTCTCGTTCAGTTGGCCGAACAGTTGGCCGGCGTGAGGGATGACGTGACGGAGCTGGGCAAGCGGATGGGCCAAGTGGACGAGCGCGTCGAGGACCTGGCGAGCCGCGTTAACGACCTGGAAGGGAAAGCCGACAGCAGCGTCAAGTCCCTGAACGCCATGGTGGAGGACGTCGTCGGCAGGAAGCTGAAGGATTTGAAGTCCGACGCGCCGGGACGCGACACAACATCTGCGCGCGTCAAACCTCCCAAGTATGACGGCGCGTCAACATTTGAGGTCTTCCGCCGCCAGTTCGACACAGTGGCCAGGCACAACGGATGGTCACTGGAGGAGGAGGCCACACAGTTAATAGCCAGCCTCCAGGGAAGAGCCGCGGAAGTCCTAAACGCGGTGCAGACGACGGCGGCGCCAAAGGACATCTGGGAAGCCCTGGAGAATCGCTTCGGGAACCACCGCTTAGCTGCAGCATACCGCAGCCAGCTAAAGGCAAGGTCACAGCAGCCGGGGGAGACGCTGCAGAAGTTCGCCATTGCGATCGAGCAGCTGGCTAGCAAGGCCTTGGTTGACCTGCCACTGGAGTTCGTATCCCGAGAAGCCGCCTACAATTTTGTCGACGGGGTACGGGACACGGAGATTCGTCAGCGCCTAATGCGCGGGGAATATAAAACCATCCACGAGGCGCTGACAGTGGCATTAAGGATGGAGGCGGCCAAAATAACATCCATCCCGACGTCGAGAACGAGGAGTGTCCGCTACGCCGGAGACAGAAGACCAGCTGAGGGACGCCGGCGAACACCTAGTGGCCTGTGTTGGGGGTGTGGACAGCCCGGACACCTGCAGAGAGACTGCCCACACCAGGAAGAGCAGCCGGAAAACGAGTAAGGGCCGTCGTGGAGAGGGGCACGTCGGCGCCATCACCCCCATCCCCCCGAGTGACACTGCGCGCCGTCAGCCGGCGTATGGATGACAGCCTCATCGCGGACGGTTGGGTAAGAGGGAAGCCGTACCGCGTGCTGGACACCGGGGCGGCCGTGACCATCATCAGACCTGACGTGGCGAAGGGTTTGTCGACAAGGAAGCCGAGCCGACCATACCAGCTTGTCACGGCATCGGGCGACACCTTGCCTGTGGAGAAGGAGGACCTGCTGTAGCTGAACTTGGGACGGAGTGCCGTGCGTCTGTGGGTGTTCGTCGCGTAGGTGGCTGAGGAGGAGATTCTGGGACTGGATGCCCTCAGGAGCCATGAGGCGACGGTCGACGTCGGCAAGAAGGTCCTGCGGTTTAACGGAGAAGAGGTTATACTCCGTCAACCCGAAGAGCGCCTTGGAATTTGCAGGGTCGTCTTGGACGTAGACGTGGTTGTCCCCGCGAGGAGCGAGGTGGTGGTGACGGCGCGACTGGAGGGCCAGAGAACCAGGAACATGATTCTGGACCAGAAGACGCCTGTAAACGGACTGTGTGTAGCCAGGGCATTGCTGCCGTGCCGAGAGGAGTTGCCCGTGAGACTGCTAAATCCTACGGACGCCGATCACGACGTCCAGGCCGGGACGGAGTTGGGAATGTGCGAGCCCGTGGTGAGCGTAACAGCTATCGACGAGACCCAGGTGCCGGCGCTGAAGCAATACCTGGGGCCCCGGCTAGAAGGCTTGGTGGAGAGGGCGGCCGAACACCTGACCACAGAACAGCTGGAGAAGGTTCGACAACTGCTAAGGCGGTATCAGCGCGTCTTCAGCCAAGGTGATAGTGACTACGGCCGCACGGACAAAGTGCTTCACCGCATCGAAACCGGCAACCACATAGACGCGTTCCGCTGGCGAAGCAAGGGGCGGTACGGGACATGCTGGAGGACATGAGATCCAGGGGAGTGATTGAAGAGTCCGACAGCCCTTGGTGTTCCCCTGTAGTCTTGGTGACAAAGAAGAACGGCGAGCTGCGCTTCTGCGTAGACTACAGAAAGTTGAACGCCGTCACCCGGAAGGACTGTTTTCCCTTACCCCGGATTGACGACACCCTGGACACGCTAGCTGGTGCACAGTGGTTCTCGACCCTGGACTGAAGTCGGGCTACTGGCAGGTAGCTCTAGACCCGAGAGAAAAGGAGAAGACCGCATTCTCGACGGGCTAAGGGCTCTGGCAGTTCACGGTTATGCCCTTTGGCCTCTGCAACGCACCAGCTACCTTCCAGCGCCTTATGGAGTCAGTGATGAGACTGCTGACTTACGATGCCTGCCTGCTATACCTGGACGACATCATCATCGTCGGGAAAACTTTTGAAGATCACCTCGAGAATCTGAGTAATGTGCTGCAGAGACTGCAAGCGACCAACTTTAAGCTGAACGCGAAGAAGTGCCAGCTCTTCCGCAAGGGAGTTAACTACTTGGGCCACATAGTCTTGTGCGGGCCAACCCAGGGTCATGGGATTAAATTAAAATCATACGATTTATCAGAACCTTAACATGGATTTATTTTCTCGTTTGTTCTTTTTGCTACACTTTGCATAGACCAACCAGACAGATAAAGGTAACTATATACTTCTGGTCCCGAATCTGGGAGAAAGAGCCCCATAAAATCACACGGCTCACCAAAAGACCAATTATGAAAAAAAAACCTAAGAGAAAAATCGGGAAACCCGAATTGGAGCACTTACCCTAAGAAACGCCCACGCGACACCAACCAGGCAGACACACTGCTCTCCCGGTTCGAAGGAGCCACCCAAGAAGCCTCGGGCACCGCAGCGCCCCCAGAGAGGAACGGCGGAAAGCCCAAAACAACAAGACGGCAGCGCCCTCGAACCGGAAGGGCATCAAAAATGTGCCGGGGAGAAAACAAACGGCACAAACACCCCCTCCCCATCGGAAACACAGGGTGGAGAAGCCAAACGGAAAGAAAGGAAAGACTGAAAGAAACCAAGGAAAGGAAGAAGGCCATCCCAGACCCCGGAATGATGAAGCCCGAAGAAGGAAACTCTAGGAGAGTCGGACGAGCACCAAACATCATAGAAAGTCTGCCCTGGGTAGCAATGAGTATGATTATTGCATACACTAGCTCAGTCTTTCCGCCTTCACAGCTGTGACATACCATACGTTACTCTTACACGGAGAACACTGTCTCTTTTTGCACATACAGTCATGACGTAGAGAGCAGGTGTGAAACTGAGTTTCCTTTTTTTCATCCTCACAACCGTGACATACCATACGTCACTCTTACACGGAGAACACTGTCCCTTTTCACACACACAGTCGTGACGTAGAGAGCAGAACACTGGCGGCAAGTCTTTCAGGAACAGAAGTGAACAGAGGCAAAACGTTACCAAAGGGCAGCAGGTTAGTCCCCTGAACGCCTTACAACAACCAGGTAGGTCACGGAAGGGTGACCAAAGCAAAGACGGATGACTTGGCTTGAAGTCGAAGAAGTAGAAGCGAAGCTAGCTCCCACGTGGCGACTCTCCCGAGGTTGTGAAAAAGCGTGGCAAACGTAAAGGTCACTGTCACACCGGATCCGCCGGGTGGGGCTGTCACGAGGCGGAAAAATCAAGGATGGCAGAACAGGCAAGGATCACGGAAGGAGATGAGGAGGCTGAAACATAAAACAAAAGCCAGAAACGGAACCAGAAGCAGAAGTGGTAACCTAAGAGTATTAACCAGCCAAATTTGTAAAATATTTTTAGGTCATAAGGGGCAGAAATATCTTTGAAGGACAAGTAATAAATATTTTAAAACGAGTAACAGCAATAAATCTCTTTAAGTAAATACAATAAGGATAAATACCATTGAAGTGACCAATACTAATAAACACTTTCCAAGTAATAAATATTTTCAGCAAAACAATAATCCAAATTTTAACAATAAAGAAAAAAATACCTTTAGACAATATTAAGCACATCAACATAATTGGACACATTGTATATATACACATACACCCATACATATATAAACAAGTAAATAACACACAATCATGGGTACCCAACAACCTTTTTTTTAAATAACAGTCACACATAAGAAAAACACACACACAGAAAGAAAAGGAAAGAGAGAGATATGCCGGCATAGAGAGAGAGAGAGGGGGGGGGGAGGAGAAAGTGAGTACATGCATTGGCAGCATGCCACGCGAGCGCCACACAACACAACCGTGCCCCGAGGTCAAGGGCGCAGAAGCAAAACACACATGGCAACGTAAACAGACACTGAAATGCCAAAACAAACAGTGCAAAGCCAAAACAGACATCAAATCATAGCGTCAGGGCATGGTTTTAGCTGAGTGATGTGAGCTCGACGCATTTCATGGGTTTTACAGTGCTCCAGAGTAACGGACACGCCCTTAAAATGTTAATGATCTTATAGGGGCCAGAGTAATGCAGAGCTAATTTAGCAGCAAAAGCGTCCTTACGCGAACTTATAGGGAAATATTTACACATAACCAGTTGACCGACCGCGAAAGGAGAGGGTTTTCTATTTTCTTCATAACGCCTTTTGGTGAGCTCATGCGCTCGTTTTAAATTATTAAAAGCTCTCCTCCAGTTCTGTCTAATAGTTTTCGGGAGAAAAGGTCTGAGGAAGTAGATCATTTAAGGAGCACATATTCGCCAAAAGGGGAACTGGGTACAAAAGCAAACATTAAACTGAAGGGGGTGGTCTGGTGAGCTTCATGACGAGCAAAGTTAAAAGCAAACTGCAATTTTCCCAAGTTAGTATCCCACTGATTGTGGTGCTCATGATGGAAAGCAATCAAAGCGGATTTCAAATTTCTATTAACCCTCTCGGCTTGGGAAGGATTAGGGTAATATGGGGTGGTAGTGATATGTCTTACCCCCCACTGAAAACAGAATTGTTTGAACCAATTGGAAGTGAACTGCGAGCCATTGTCAGACACAACGTAACGTGGAGCACCAAAAGCAGCCAAGATGTTATTCAGGACCTTCGTAGTAGTACGAGCCGTGGCACGTGGCACGGCCGAAATCCACACGAACTTAGAAAAGCGTCAACAACCACAGGGGCATAAGTATTACCTTGAATCGACCGGGGAAATGGGCCTATAAAATCTACAAATAATTTTTCCATCGGCTTAGATGCCACTTCAGACGCGAGCCCACCCCACGTGGTACGCTGCGCCGGCTTAGCCATGGAACAAATATTACAAGCTTTAACACGGGTCGCAATATCGCGATCCATGCCTTTCCATATAAAGCGCTCACGTATTTTATCGCGAGTCTTGTTCACACCAAGGTGCCCACCAAAGCGTGAAAGATGAAAGTAAGCAAATACCATGGGAATGATACTATCGGGCAAAACGATCTTAAATTTGCCGTCAAAATTAGCACGCGCCATAAGAACACCATCACGTAAGCAATACGGCGGGACAGGATGGCCGTCCTCAAACTGCTGTATAATCTGACTAATGCAGGCATCCCTGCGCTGATGTTCAGCGATGCGGGTAAACATTTCGGGGAACGACAGACAAGCGTTAGAGCCAGAAACCGTGCCCGAAGATGGTAACAGGGGCGGTTCCTCAGAAAACATACGTGTAAGGGCGTCAGCAACTATATTATCAGAACCACGAAAGTGCCTCGGTGTAAACTTAAACGCACCAATCCGCACGCCCCAACGGGCGATCCTACCCGTTTTACGTGGTGTCCCTAACGCCCACGTGAGAGCCTGGTTATCACACTCCAATATGAAAGATACATGTTCCAGGTAGGGTTTATACTTCTCGAGACCGAACAAAACTGCCAAGGTTTCGAGCTCATAGATGGAAAACTCGCGTTCAGCTTCAGATAGAGTTCGCGAAGCATAGCAAATGGGACGGCGCCCCTCCGGAAAATCCTGGAGAAGAACCGCCGCCAGGGAATAACTAGAAGCGTCAGTCTGGAGAATAAAAGTTCTATTGAAATCTGGAAACGCCAAAACAGGAGGAGAGGAAATGGCGGACTTAAGGTCTTCGAACGCACGCTGTTGTTCGTCACCCAAGACGTACTTAATACCCTTCCGCCGAAGGCGATTCAAAGGTTCAACCCGGGTAGCGAAGGAAGGAATATACTTGGAAAAGAAATTCACCATACCAACAAAACGAGCCAATGCACGTAAGTTATTTGGGGGGTGGAAAATTGCGCACGGCTTTGGTGCGTTCTAAATCAGTAGTAATGCCAGCGGGCGACACCCAATGACCCAAGAAAGGAATCTCTGTGGTAGCAAACTTCACTTTAGACCTTTTAACCGTGAGGCCAGCCTTCTGTAAGCGATCAAACACCTCACGTAATTGTAAGATATGGGAATCAAAATCAGGAGAGTACACTACTAGGTCGTCTAAATAGTGGTAAATAAATTTAAATTTAATGTCAGAAAACAAATTGTCCAAGAGACGGGAAAGTACCTGCGCACCGGTAGCAATCCCAAAGAGAATCCTATTAAACTCATACAATCTCCACGGAGATGAAAATGCAGTCACGTGTTTACATTCATCCGACAAAGGGATCTGATGATAGGCGCTGTTTAAATCCAGAGTCGTAAACACGCGTGCACCAGCAAAGTGATGGGCGGTAGTATGGAGGTCTGGCATGGGAGTAGATTCAATAAGTATTTTTTTATTGAGCTGGCGATAATCGACGACAGGACGGAAATCATTGTCACCCTTAGGAACTAAGAAAACCGGGCTACTATAAGACGAAGTGGAAGGTCTAATGATACCCTTATTCAACATATCATTGATTTTAGCCTTCAAAATGGCCATTTTGGGTGGTGTCAGCCGGTACGGAGAAAGCTTAACAGGGGACGGGTCGGTCAGCTGAATATCGTAGGTAATAAGATGAGTAACACCCAATCGCTCGGAAAACAAAGAGGAAAATTCCTGAACCAAACCTTCCACCACTGCGGCTTGTTGATGAGTCAAATGAGACCAGGAAATATCTGCCTCACGCTCGTCTAATAGCGTGACGTTACCTAGACGAGGACGAGGTGGAACGTCGTATATTTTCTCCTGAAAAGGTACACTACTTCCAGTCGCGAACCCGAAAGTGGCTTGTTTCTTCGCAAAATCTACACACAAACGGGAGCGTGACATAAAATCGGCCCCCAAGATTACAGAATAGGGCAGATCAGGGACCAAATAGCACTCATGTTTCCAAGTGAACTTAGGAAAGCGGATAGTACACCTAACCTTGCTAGACACGTTAAAGGACTGACCATTAACTGCCAAACATTGCACCTAACAGCTCACCTCCTTGGGACACGAAGGCACCAATGTATTGCGAAAATATACTTGATCAATGAGAGAAAATGAGCTACCGGAATCAAGGAGGGCTAAAACGATCACCTTACCGACAACAACCTGCACAAGAGGTTTAATAGAATGGGGTAGAGCCAAAATGCGCCGTGATGAAGCCAAACTCGCGCTCATGGCAGGCAACTTCTGGCGTCAAATGGGGCGCTGCCGGAAACGACTATCACGTCCAGATCTCGAAGTGTCCATGCCCGTTGGGCGAGGAAAACTACAGTTCTTAACCATATGTCCTACCTCCACACAACGGTAGCATCTTACCCGGGGCCCGTGAGGTGATGACCCAGGTCGGACGCCGGGTGTTAAACCATCTCCACGATTCGCTCGTTTTGGGGGAGGTGAATTCAACACTTCACCTAAGCGAGATCGATCTACAGAAGAGCACTCATTAAGCAGGGGCACTAAAGATTCCATTGCCGTGAACGTATTAGGGCGTGTCGCGAAAACAAGACTGGAGCGAGCTTCGGGATTCAAACCCGAAATGATGACGTCATAAACTGCCTGCTCCGTATCTGGGAGACGTAAGGCCAAGGCCACGTCTCTGACCCGTTCCATATACTGGACAAACGGTTCGGCCAGACCTTGAGGTCGTAAATAATGGTCTTGCAATAATTTTAACGACTCACGACGCGGGATAAAGAATTCCAAAACCAAAGCATGAAAAGTACTTAAAGGGTCAGCTGATTGCCTTGCTCTAAGCAAAAGATTCAAAACTACACCTTTGACTTTGGTCGCAACTGCCTGCATGGTTAAATCGGAAGAAACCGAGTGCACCATGGCTAACTTGTTAAGCTTTACTAGGAATTTCAAAAACGTGAAAGCCGACAGCACATCCGACACCTCGAACATATCCACTGCCTCCACCAACTGTTGTAAAGGGTGTATGATTTTTAAGGCACGAAATGGCGTCGAAAGAGAAGCTACGGGACTCACAGCCGGGGAAGACGAGGTCTCCGGAAAATACAGCTTAGCGTCCTCTCCCCCTTGACGAGCCATGGCGTTAAATTTCTCGAGGAGAGCCTCAAAATTTTGTTTGAGTGTCTTAACACGAGGTAAAACCTCGGAACGCGGAAAATAGGTAATGAGATAATCTAACCTGTTGATATAATGCTGGATGCGCGCCAATAAACGAACCTGCTGTCCTCTTGAAGGGGTCCCCTCACGCTCCAAATCTTGGATAACCTCACCCAACTCTAAAAGCGCTTCAGAACACACTTGAGGGGAATTGGCAACTAAATCATGCTTATCAGGTAAAGCAATGAACGGTTTGTCCTTGACAAGACGCAATGCGTCTAATATGGCCGACCAGTCGGCCGCAGGAGAGACCTGCCCACCACGAATTAACAACTCAAAAATCAGCTCACCTTTACGCAAGCGGTCAAAATTTGGTAAGGAAGTCGCCATTCCTCACTGCCAAAGGAACAGTAGTAGACACAAAGAACGTCAAAAGCAACAACCACGAACGCGCGGAAACCAAGCCGAGAGCCAAGCGTCAAATGAACCACGCTCTGCTACCAATTTGTGCGGGCCAACCCAGGGTCATGGGATTAAATTAAAATCATACGCCTTTATCAGAACCTTAACATGGATTTATTTTCTCGTTTGTTCTTTTTGCTACACTTTGCATAGACCAACCAGTCAGATAAAGGTAACTATATAATTCTGGTCCCGAATCTGGGAGAAAGAGCCCCATAAAATCACACGGCTCACCAAAAGACCAATTATGAAGAAAAACCTAAGAGAAAAATCGGGAAACCCGAATTGGAGCACTTACCCTAAGAAACGCCCACGCGACACCAACCAGGCACACACACTGCTCTCCCGGTTCGAAGGAGCCACCCAAGGAGCCTCGGGCACCGCAGCGCCCCCAGAGAGGAACGGCGGAAAGCCCAAAACAACAAGACGGCAGCGCCCTCGAACCGGAAGAGCATCAAAAATGTGCCGGGGAGAAAACAAACGGCACAGTCTCAGCAACCGGAGTGGCCACAGACCCGGAGAAGACAAAAGGCCGTGAGAGATTGGCCTCGCCCAAGGGATAAGAAAGAGTTGCGCAGTTTTCTGGGGCTGTGCAGCTATTACCGCCGCTTCATAAAGGGGTTCTCCAACATCGCAAAACCACTCACCCGCCTGACTGAGGAACACCGGCCTTATGTGTGGACAGAGGACGCCGAAAACGCTTTCTAGCACCTAAAGGAGACCCTGTGCAGTGCTCCAATTTTGGGTTTCCCACAACCGGGTGGCGCCTTCATTGTGGACACCGACGCTAGCGACCATTGCATTTGAGGTGTCCTATCGCAGGCCCAGGACGGCCATGAGCGGGTGATAGCCTACTACAGCAAGACGCTATCCAAGGCAGAGAAGAACTACTGCGTCACCCGACGAGAATTATTGGCGGTTGTAAAGACCTTGGAGCACTTCCACAAGTACCTGTACGGTCAGCCATTCCACCTGAGGACTGACCATTCCGCCCTAACCTGGCTATTGAGCTTTAAGAACCTGGAAGGCCAGACAGCACGTTGGGTCCAGAGGCTGCAGGAGTACGACTTCACCTCGGAACATCTTAGAGGGAAGAGCCACGGTAACGCAGACGCCATGTCCCAAATACCCTGTCCAGAAGAGTGCGGCCAGTGCACAAGAGTGGAAGAGAAGGAGCGTGCCGCAGCAGTCCGAGTAGTTGTGGCAGTGCTTGCGGACGGTTGGGATAGCGCAGTTCTGAGGAGGGAGCAGCTGGCGAACGCAGACTTGGGGCCACTCTTGAGGGAAGTGGAGGCAGGGACAAGACCAACCTGGGAGGATATCGCACCAAGGAGCGCCTCCTACAAGTCGTACTGGGCACAATGGGACTCGTTGAAGATCAGAGAGGGCGTGCTCTTCCGGGTATGGGAGTCACCCGATGGGAAGACGCAGAGAGAACAGTTGGTCCTTCCCCGGAGTAAGGTCCCGGAAGTCTTGGAGGAAGTGCACGCCGGTACTTCGGTAGGACACCTGGGAGCGAACCGAACGATTGACAAACTACGGCAGCGCTACTACTGGCTGAGGCTACGAGCAGATGCTGAGAGATGGTGCCGTCAGTGTCACGTGTGCGCGGCGAGTCGCGGCCCCCAGACTAGGAGCCGGGGTCGCATGCAGCAGTACAACGTCGGAGTGCCATTTGAACGGCTCGCCGTTGACATTGCTGGACCGTTCCCAGTTTCCGACCGAGGCAACAAGTACCTAATGGTGGTCGTGGACTACTTCACCAAGTGGCCGGAGGTGCATGCCATCCCAAACCAAGAGGCAAAAACAATCACAGACTGCCTCGTGGAGCAAGTATTCTGTCGATTTGGGGTGCTGTTAGAGCTACACAGTGACCAGGGTACCAACTTTGAGTCCAACCTAATGAAGGAGGCACTACAGAGACTTGGGGTGAACAAGACTCGCACTAGGCCTCTACATCCCCAATCGGATGGCATGGTCGAAAGGTACATCAAGACCTTAGAGGAACACCTGAGGAAGGTCGTGGCCAGCCATCAGCGAGACTGGGACGTCAAGGTGCCACTGTTCTTGCTGGCCTACCGCTCGTCTACACATGACACAACTGGAATGACGCCAGCCTGCTTAATGTTCGGCCGAGAGTTACGCCTCCCTGTAACCTGGCTTTTGGAAGCCCTCCGGAAGCGAAACGGCCAGCGACCGAGTACGTGGAGAACTTGGTGGACCATCTGCACGACATGCACGAGATGGCTCGCCAGAACATCCAGAAGGCGAGCGACCGCATGAATACCAGATATGACAGGCAAGCCAACAGCCAAGGGTTCCAGCAAGGTGACCTGGTCTGGTTGTACCGTCCTACCCGGACCAACGGACGCTGCCCGAAGCTCCAGCAGCCATGGCAAGGACCGTACCGAGTGGTGAAGAGGATTAACGACGTGGTCTACCGCATCCAGAAGGTTCCCCGGGGGAAGATGTTGGTGGTACACCTGGATCGTCTAGCCTGCTACGATGGTGCTGTTCGGGACAACCAGCTTTGAGGAGGGAGCAGTGTCACCCAATTAGCGGGAGGCAGACCGGCGACCGCTGTAAAGGACCCTAGGCAGCTGGGCCACACCCACTCATCAGTCTCTGTCACTAACTGAGGGGGAAGATTAGAGGAAATGTCACTTGTCCCTCGACGTTTCTCTCCCCTTCTCCTGTCCTCTGGAACGTTCGGGTGATTCGCGGAAAACCAGAGACTTCTAGAATAGCAGGATATTCCTATAAAAGGGGCTTCAATTAGGAGTCAGTTCGTCAGTCAGTGTTTGACGTGCTAGCGAAGGAGCGCCGTGTTAAGGAACGAGAAGACTGTGTACGTGCATCGGAGTATTGTCCGTAATTACTAGTGCAAGTGAAATTGTAACGGACGAACTGGTGAATCGTTATTGTGTGCATTACGTAATTCTGTGTAATTGGCAATTGTCAAACTGTAAGTCGGTGGAAATAAAGAACATTGTTGAGTTTGTGTAATTGGACTTTTCATTTCACGAACCCACAAAGTCACAATACAACTGATAAGTCCGGACTGGCGGAGCATATCTTTGATAAGGAATAGATGACGTCTAGGAGACAACCACAATGGCAAAATGCAGCAGTTACTAGGACCGGAGAGTTAGGGAGGCTCTGGATATTTCTTCTGGATATTTCCGTGATAATGGATTTCAGTTCAGTTCCTCTTTAGACGGGTTGAATGTCAAATTAAGTAGTCACTTTTCTTACGACCTGACCCACGTTTTCTACACTCACGGCTTCTCTTGACCCAGTATTTGGTTACTACGAAACAGTATTTTGTTCCATTTGGGGAATTCCAGTATTGGTGGTGTTTTGTCTTTGTAGTCTCCTGTTATCTCTTTTTATTATATAAATAATATTTTTAACGTTATTGTTTCATCAACCTGATGATGGAGGGGATGCACGCTCCCAGATCGTCGACGACTAATCGTCTTTACACCTGGCTTAAAGCCTGGGAATATCCTGAATAAATTTATTGTTAACATAGGCTATTTGAAAGTAAATATCTAATGTGCGTCATCGCCACAAACGATTATTGATAGAAATCGAGACATGAAAGGAAATCATTTACATATGCGAGGTGTGGTGTGGGGATTCCCACAAGTCTACCATTCGCACAACAAACTTCCGCTGGGATTCATCTCCTGTTCAGCGAACATGGTCCATTATTTACACAAGGCAAAAGACTGCTACTCCCTCCAGCATTATCTCATTCCACATGTGGCTCTTTTGAACGTTATCGACATTTGGATTCCATGTTTACGCACGATATATTCTGCGGTTATTTTTACCTACGCAGAACACAATCATTTATTTCATCCAAATATTCATGATTCCAGGGGAAACAAATTTTGAGATCTGCTAATAGAAAAGCTTAAAACTAAAAATAATTTTTAGAAATACCTTTCTGTCAATAAAAAATAAATCTTAAAAATAGCTTCGCGCCTGTTCGTCAATTTGTCAATTAGGTTCGTTAAAATTCTGCTTTCTAATTTGGGTAACTAAAATTTCCAAAAACCTTTCACAAACAAAAGTACACTATGTCCAAGATCTTTCAATTTTTTTTCTTAGAATGGCTAACGATTTTGACGAAAATGCCACAAGTTTAAGATACTTGCAAGACAAATATGTTGAAATTCCTGTCAATAGCCTATGAGGATGTCCTTATTCTGAATGTTAATGGGTAATTATGTCATCAATATATCGGTACCAAATCTTGAAGATCCATCATTGCAATAGTTCCAAATAGATGCATTAAAACTACTTTGGAAAAGTTTAAAGTTCCACCACCAGAGAGAAGATAGTAGACAAGAAGAAGAAGAAGAAGAAGAAGAAGAAGAAGAAGAAGAAGAAGAAGAAGAAGAAGAAGAAGAAGAAGAAGAAGAAGAAGAAGAAGAAGAAGAAGAAGAGACGATAGTTGGGCCTTCGAGGCTGAAAATGGAGGCAACAGCTACCGAAAGTGGTCCCTAAAAATAAAAAGTTAAGTGAAAAGCAAACTACAAATAGTTTTTTTTTTATTAATTTGGACGTCACTGAAACTAAATTGCTCCAAATATGCATGAAGGCTGTATAGACTTGAATGCGACAATGCTGAAGTCAGTCTCGCATTAGCGAGAAATCTGTCTTATACTAAAAACTATAGAATTTGTGATTATACAACATTGCTTTAACATTAAATACGATAACCATGGCAATTTTATATATAGTTAGGTAGGAGGTAGTTTAGGTTTTTATTTATATTTTCACGCATACAGCTTCAACACTCCTTTCCTAGAAAATAATAACATGAACTGCACCCATAATTTTTAAAATATAGGATTTCTCAAAGGCTTTCCATTTCTTTTGTATAATCGGCGACGTCTAATTGTTATTATGTTAGTTACATAAATAAAAGAATTTTTGCGGACATCTACGGCAACAATTCGAACCTCTAGATTTCGCATTCGATGAGCGGAATCATGACAACCTGTAGCTGAAGAAGACGAACTGCATACTTACCTTTTTGCGTTTTGTTCTATTTACCAACAGTAATTAATTATGGAACTCTAAGCAAAAATTCAATTCAAACTGCACCAGAAATGAATGTTTTCAAGTTACCGGAAATTAATATGTGGAAAAGGTCTGTATGTGTCCGAGTCCAGTGTCCTAGTTGTGAAGGCCTTAACTTGAAAACGAGAGGTTGACCAAAATTATACATTTATTTAAGTTCGACGTCTTTTAGGGATGCGACAAGAAGATTTCGAAGACAGTCCATACCCAAATCATCTCTAAAATGGAAAATCTTGACATTTATTGTATGACATGATGAACAGGTTTAGTTAAAGTACCACATTTTAGTTAATTGATGGAAATTAACCATTTCTTCACACTAGCCGTATATAGGCTAAGGATTTTGATGGATAGAGTCAACATGAAAAATTCAATGCCATGGCCGGGATTTGAACTACGGATATCCTGCTTTCCGTCCAGTTGCTCTAACCTATTGAATTACCATGGCCAACGTGCAGTCCTGACATTAAATTCTCCATTTGACTCGTATATTTTCCCGGTAAACAACTACGGGATCTCGTATCCGAGATACACCGTTTGTGGCGACTTACTATTGTAAGTATTTGAGTCCCAGGCTTCATCGTGTAACTCTTATTATTTTAGTTAAATGATGGAAATTAATCATTTCTTTACACTAGCTGTAAATGGGCTAAGGATTTTGATGGAAATGATCAAAATGATGATAAAAATCCTTAACCTATATACGGCTACTGTGAAGAAATGATTAATTTCCCTCAATTAACTGAAATAATAAGAATGAAGCATGGGACTCAAATACTTACAATAGTGAGTCGCCACGAACGGTGTATCTTGGATGCGAGATCCCATAGTGGTTTACGGGGGAAATATACGAGTCAAATGGAGAATTTAATGTCAGGACGGGAGGTTGACCATGGTAATTCAAAGGGTTAGAGCGACTGGACGGAAACCAGGATATCCGTAGTTCAAATCCCGGCCATGGCATTGAATTTTTCATGTTGACTCTATCCATAAAGTACCACATGTTTAAGACATTTGCCTTATATCGTATATATTGAATCTTCTACGAACAGCTTACTAAGTCCTCTTCATTCTGAAGGACCTTTTCATGATTGGTGAAGCGTAACAGATACACGCACTTAAAAATTGTACTGCATAAAATCGTACAGCTGTGATCAACAGTCATACTCTCCAGTATGTACTTCGTTTTCCTGCTAAATTCACTTCGTAGTGCTGTGTATGCAGTGGTCCAGAAATGGTCCGTATCCTCTCATGTGTTGCTGCAAAAGGTCTATTTAGAAGATGGGAAGATATTTATCCAATGCGGTGTTTCGCAGTCGTGTCTGCAATTACGCACTGCTGTTTCCGTAGCAGATGTGGTACGGATTCTGAATTTTGCAACAGGCATCCCCGTTATTTGTTTTATACTGCAGCTGGTGTTTAGGTCTTGAATTACTTCTTATATGTGATGCTTCACTGAGATGTAAGATTTGAGCATAGAGCCTGGTACGTAATTATTTCATGGGGCATTCGTTCTCCACTAGAAAATCCGCTATTTCATTTCCAGATGCTTTACATCGCTGACCGAAGATAAACACACACCCATACACACACACACACACACACACACACACACACACACACACACACCTCCCACAGCCCTCAAGTCCTTGCGCCAATCATTGGCCAAGGCGGCCCCGGGGAAAGAGGGTCCCCCGTGAGTGGCACAGGCTCGCACCTACAATTGAATAGGTAGGCCGCCCGCCGAGCGCGCACTCTAAGTTATCGACCAAGCAGATACATGGACTATGAAAAGGTTTTTCACAACCTAACGATGCTGACGGCAGATAATTACAACTGACAATTAAAGGCAAATGCCGATAATGCAAACTAGATTTATATTTAGGTTTAGCAAGATAGCAGTAAGTATAATAGATTACAACTGACATGCTTGCAGGTATTACTTGCAGTGACAATGAAACACCTAAACTTAAGACACAGCGATAAGGCGTGATAAATTACCCTAAACTTTCCAACAAAGAACACCAGAAATCCTACCAAATACCACCCGCAAGAGGCAGTGGATCAGGCTGGGCTTCATGTCAAGCCTGTAGCCCTACACCAGAAACCCACTCTGCTGAATCGCACTGCGAGACAGCTAAGATCACCTCCTGGAATGCGCGGGTGCTTTAGGCGGTACCGCAGCACATTTCTCCTTCCCAATCCGGTGGAGGTTTTTAGTGGAGTAGTACCCTTGAGGTGAAGCCCACATACCCCATGTGCCCTCCAACACAGTGGAAATCCATAAATGGATTTTTCCTCCACTCGTAAAAGAAAGAAAGAAAGAAAGAAAAAAGTCCTCAGTGGGAGGTTATCGAGGAGTTTGTAAATAATTCGGAGTCATGTATCAAAGGATCTTGGCCAACACATGCTTGTATAGTTTCTATGGAGCCCCAGAAGATCAAGATTTTCGAAATACATATTTTCTTGCTGGTAGACCTTATATAGGAATTTTTATGGTCATTTGTTATCAACGTCTGTAGCTCTTCCTACCTATTAGTGAAAGCAAAATAGGGGATGTCGCAACCCTCTTGGTATCCGTGAGTAAACTGTCTATATATATATATATATATATATATATATATATATATAAAAATTAAAAAACTCCTCTGAAGAGCAGATGTGCTGATAGTGTGTAATGTTATCAGCTTTATATAAAATTTGTCTAGTTTGGATAGTAAATCAAATTTTAGGGACGTATCTGACACTTAAGGATTTTCTCTACCATTAATAATATTTCTTTTTGTTAGTGTTTATATTAAGTATTTTAACTTTCTTAATAATGAAACAAAGTAGCTTGGATGTTAGTTTTATGAGAGCTTTGTTTCTTTATGGAAGCTTACTACTTACTCATGCAATAAAATTGCTGTTTCTTGTAGGGTGAGATTAATTGGGTAATTGTTGCTAAATGTTTCATAAAGTGTATTGGAGTGGTTTAACGTGCTCTCATTAGTATTCGTGAGACATATCTTTGAAATATTGATAAGTTTTTCGAAAATTCTGAGCACAGTAATTAGAATTTTACCATAGGATACTGAGGTGTAGGGCATTGTTTTGCTAATATTTATTTATTCTTAATACTTAGTTTACTTCACTGTCAGCAGCTTCAGTTTTTTACATAACTAGTGCAATATTATCCTAAAGGAAGGAGATCTGTAAGCAGGCCTAGGAGACGATGGCTGGGTGACTTTGAAGGCAGAAGAGGCACTTGATTGTCTATGCCATGAAGTGTAGAAGAAAAACTAAGGGGCATAGTTTTTACTTGAATAGTTATTATGCCTAAAGAGCAAAGGGATATAAAGTCAGTGAATGTAACTCATCCAAGTTTTCTTTTGCCATTTTATTAGGCAGTAATATTGCAGTGCAACGTACAGAATGACCTAGGAAAGTAGTTGGTTAGTTGCAACTACAAACGAGTATACTTGTTCAACCAACTGTAACTGAAGCTGAGTTCCGGGGTCACTTTCTCCAAGTTCTGCGTCTTCCATATTAGGACCTACACTATCTTGTGGCAACCTTAGGTTAGGTCTTAAAGAACAACGGTTGTGGCCCTTTTCTTTTTATGGTCATAAAAAGTAAAAACTTTCAAGCCATAGAGAGACTTTCTGCAGTTCCGCAATTCCCCTGCGTGAACACTTTAAATCCTCTCATTTACCAGCTCCAAGGTAGCAAGCAGAAAAGCAAAATCACGGAGCTCTAAGCTAGAAACATGGCCTTTCATACTTCCACAAGCAAAAATCCTGTGTTATATTGCCAAAGGGGGCTTCTTTTTTTCTTCCTTTGTTAGCAACTACAGCATTTAGAGCCCAAGTTTCAATTTGCTTACAGCGCAGAAACAAGGGAACAACAAAATTTATACCAGCAGCTGTTTATAATCCGGCCGTTGTTCATATCGATACGATCCTACACGCTGACAGTAACTTCCACTCGTTAGAAAAGAATAATGCAAGAAGGGGTGTGTGTTCGAACGCTGTGCTATGCACATGTAGTTTTGGTGTTCCAGTCATAAGAACTACATTCTCAAAGGTAATTTAAGGCCGCAATTGATTGACAAATGACGTACAATGGAAAGAGACATAATTAAAAAGATAGAAACATTCAACTATACAAATAGAACAATAAAGGGAAGTCTAAAAAGTAAAGCAAGTGAAGATAACATTCTAAAATTTCACAAAGTAATGTCAGTACCTAAAATATATATGGCAGCGAAGTATGGGTCATAACTGAAAAACATAAAAGAATACTTCAGGCAAATGAAATGAAATTTATAAGAAGCATTTCGGGATGTAGAAAAATCGACCACAAACGAAATGAAGATATAGGTGAAGAGCCAGACCTGAATGACAGAGTACAAGAATATAGAAGTAAATGGATAACCATGTACTAAATTGGAGAAAGAAAGATTACCACGCTATTTTATGAACTACAGACTGGTAGGAAAAATGGAGCATGGGAAGGCCAAGAAAATGGTAGTACGAATAAAATAAGCTAATGTAGACTGCTATAGGAAATAACGCCTAAGGAATGAAGGAAGATGATGGTGATGATGGTAAATACAATGATGATAAAAATTACATGTAGAAATCACATGTGTTTTCCTTCTCACTTAACTATAAATTACTCTTACAAAAGAGTATTATTTTATCCACTGCTTGTTTAGGCAAAGAAACATTCAATTCACATATATGCATTTCATTGTACGATACAGACGAGGGATGGTCAGCTTTTTATGTGACGTGTCGCTCTATAATTACTTCAAACTTCTTTGTATGAGCTAAGAAAATAGTAAATAGTGATTTAACACTAGAAAAAAGTGTGGATAGGAATATCTAACCTAGGGGTAAGTTTATATAAATTTTTTCGATAGTCGGTACCGATACACGACATTTTCCACGATACCCGATGCCTGAACACTTGATATCGTCATCTCTACTTCTAGTTTCTGTACACAATACAATGTTGGGAGAATTATGTAATGCCAATAAAATTAATTAGGTGCACATATTTATTGAGACAAAATTTAAAACCATCAGTATACTAATTTTTAAACTGTACATTACACATTGAAAAGCAAAATGCTTTTTGAAACAGTTCATTTTCATAGGCTTTTGTTAAAAATTAAAACGTCCTCGCTCTTTCTGGGTCAAGTCTATTTATTTTCTTTCTTAGATTAATAGCCTTACAGAGAAAACTGGTGCAGGTATAATACACAGACATTTAGCGGCTATTTTTTTCTTTTAGAAATGTTTAATTTGTTTTTCAGCAACTCAGTGCACTAGAAAGAGGAGGCAAATAATAGTATAGTGTAATTAACTGGCTGACTGCCCGCCTCGGTAGCGTAGATGGTTAGCATGTCTGCCTCACGTTCAACAGGTCCCGAGTTCGAATGTCGGTCAGGGTGAGTTACCTGGATAAGGTTTTTTCCGGGGTTTCCCCTTATCCTAAAAAGCTAATGTCGGGTAACTCTAAGCTCCATGGACCCTGGCCTCATTTGAGCATCATTTCACCCAATTCATTCACCGTCCGATATGACTTAACGTTGGAGGAAGTAAATTACAACAACAACAAAATAACTAGCTGACCAGCCAGCCAGCTAAATAAATAAATAAATAAATAAATAAATAAATAAATAAATAAATAAATAAATAAATAAATAAATAAATAAATAAATAAATAAATAAATAAATAAATAAATAAATAAATAAATAAATAAATAAATAAATAAATAAATAAATAAATAAATAAATAAATAAATAAATAAATAAATAAATAAATAAATAAATAAATAAATAAATAAATAAATAAATAAATAAATAAATAAATAAATAAATAAATAAATAAATAAATAAATAAATAAATAAATAAATAAATAAATAAATAAATAAATAAATAAATAAATAAATAAATAAATAAATAAATAAATAAATAAATAAATAAATAAATAAATAAATAAATAAATAAATAAATAAATAAACAAACAAATAAACAAACAAACAAATAAATAAATAAATAAATAAATAAATAAATAAATAAATAAATAAAGGTACCACATTCTTAGCAATTTATCGGGCTTTACATCGTTCTACTTTGGAAAATAATATCTTCTTATTTTAAAATAACATAAAAAATATCAGAATTGCCACCGAAATATTGATAGAGACCGAATTTTCTTAAGTATCGTTCCATGTCGATACCACGCATGTATCATGAGTATCGAGATATCGCAAGTAGTTTGGATCCACTTCTAATTTGAACCAATTAAAAGGAGTGTTTCGAAAATGTTTAAAATTACAAATTAAGTAAAAGATAGATAAAAACTTGTGTTTTATATCTGAAATGAAATATGACACAATTATTGAGATCCACAGTTTTTGAGCAGTATGTTGATGTGTATTTCTTACTCTTTGTCATTTATTGAAGTCATTTGCAATGAGGAAATCATAACAATCTAGTTAGAGAGAATACAAGACATGCATTTCATATCGCATGCAGATATCTCAAAGCATATCTTTTAATGAAAATCATTTGGCACATCATTTGAGAAAATAGAATATAAACAAATTTGTCCATATAAAGGAAAGCTTGGGATTGAAGATGTATCATAAAGGAAGTTGTCCGTTATTCTGTTCAGAAAGAAAGGACAAATATACAAACGCATATTTTCTAAAATTCCATGTTTTTATTTCTTTGAACTACAAGTGTCAAATGTATATATTTGAGGTGAAATCTGGGTACCCATATCTGTTTGTAGTAAAATGCTTCCTGTACTTAATGTAGTAAACAGTAGAGAAATAAATTAGGAAGGCCAAGTGTTTTCTCCTAAATTCCTAACTTCATACTAAACTTTCATTATTGCGTAATCTCCTAAAATTCTTCTTTCTTCCTCTTCTCAGTTAGTATTCCTTTCCAGATGCATTCTACCACTACCTGGGACTTTTATAAGTGAGCGCTATCGCAATTTTGACCAGTTAAAGTCAGTCAGTTCAGCGCGCCTTTATCTGAGAATCGAGAAGTTACGTTGCAATTATTGTGTGCAATACAGTCTTATAGAACGTTAACACTATGCAAAATTTTACAGACTAGTAGTGTTTGCTCTTAACGTTAGTAAAAGTGAGATTAGCTGTATTATAGCGTTGTGCTAATGGTTTAGTGGCAAAGAAAGTTTAGCACAATCTGGTATTGTTATTTAGTTATAGTATATTTTAGGTGTTTGCGTAAAGTTAAAATATATGTTCATGCAAAAAGCCTTTAAAGAACCCTTCATTATATACCATTTTTATAAAAAGTATGAATTATAAGAGGTGGATGAAATATTGCAAATCTCGTAAAAATATAATTTATGAAAACAATTACACCGTTCAGTCATGTTGAGATATTATTTGTTGTTGGCTAAATTTTCAATAACTCGTAATTACAAATGGAAAGTTATTATTCCTCCTTTTTATGTTGTCTCCGTTCTCTAAGTTTGGAACCACAGGCAAATTATTCAAAATTGAAAAATATTTTCAAAGTCATATTCTCCAATCACCCATCACGCTGGTAAGGCTGTAGGAAATAATGGAAGCTCATTATTCAGTTATATCGTATCAGATGATCCGGAGGCCATATTTTAAGAGCATAATTTGCTTATTCACTTCTCCTTTAATGCAAAAGTTGGCCTCGTCGCCACTGAGGCCAATTGCTTTCCGTCGCGACATTCCTTTCTATTAATGCACTGTCCAGTCACAGAATTCTTATTAATTTCCACAATACTAGCAATTTGTATGGGTGCCTTTTGTTGTTGTGAAAAATGCGCTTGCTGTTGATTTTCAAGAGGCCGTTTCCGCCGACATTCTGCGGATCGATATTTTAGGACTTTCCGAAAACGATCTGACGGCATTGGACTCTGTCTGGCCACTACGCGCTGTGGTAGTCTGCGACAGATCCCATCTCAATTTATACGTTAGTTAATTTAGCCATACAATTGTGTACTATTGAAGTTTGTTCTGGGTGAAAAGCATTACATTCACGATCAACCTCTCTGTTACTATGGTTGCCAACAAGCAGATTACTTGAATAGGCTCCTCTGTACTCAGACATCAGTCAAGCGGCAGGTAAGCAAAGAAGAAGCATGTTCAATAATTTGCCTATGGATCCAGACTTAGAGGAGACCCCCATTGTGTATAGGAGGTATTCTATTCAACAGGAAATAGAGGTTCTGAAGTCTCCTGAATAAAAATGTTTTGAAAATCACTATACTTTACACCGAGATGAATAGTGGAACAAATATCAATCTCGGTATTTTAGTTTAGTATCCTCTAGGGATGCGACACGAAGAAGGTCTTGAAAATCCCACATTCTCACCGATTAATAATGACAATTTTTTCAAATATTTCGAATTTCTCAAGAAGCGTTCTTGAATTCTCATTAAATCACCACAACATGTTTTTGATACTTTCATATCAAATGAAATACATAACTATAATTTGCTGGGAATAGTCTCCAAAGTCCGGTTCATTTTGTTGATCCGTTCACTAATTGTAAACCGTCTAACTACATAGTCTAACTACATTAAAATGCTAAGTTAATTTAAGCTCGCAATTTATTTCAAATTGTTCTGTCCGAGATTTTCAAAATTATTATTTCAAGATATTATTAGTTGAATTTTCAAATACTTGCACCTTTCTTATAGACGACGTCGTTTATCATTTTATATCTCCTGACCATGTAAATGGATTTGACTATCCTTTAAGGCTGCTCTATCCTACTGTTTCCGTTGTATCTTTAAGTAAACATAAACAAATAAGGCATTTCTATAAATGTCTTATTTTGATCACTATAAAATAAATATACAAATAAAGTTTCCAAGGGTAGTTTGCACATAAGTGAGTATAGAGCTGCAGCAAAACGGTTTTCTCGTTATTAGAAAAACATAACATGTTAAAGCAATACCAGCGTAGGCAGAAGAATAAAGTTTTTTGTTTTGTTTTTTAATATTTTGCAGAAGAATTGAATAGGAAATGTCAAGGGACTGTAGCACACAGACACACACACACACACACACACACACACACACACACACACACACACACACACACACACACACACACACACACACACATTATCTTTTAGGTAATTGATTTTTGAATAAAGAAATATTTTGTGTTCCATTCAGAATTTCCTTTTATTATGATTAGAATTAATACGGAAGGGATTCGGCACCAAAAGCTGTGGTTTATTGTATCTAAGTCCCAAGTGGAGCATACCAGCGAGAAAGGATGAGGCGAGAGGAAGCAAAAACCGGCCGACCCAAGGAGTTATGCAGTGCATGGAGTGCATGGTTCGATTCCCGTGGCCAACCTACCTGACCCATGGGATTTTTTGGGGATTTTCCCGAGTCGCTAGGCGAATGCGGGGTAGGATAATTACATTCTCGGAATTTCCTGTACCTCCACTTCATATCCATTATCATTTCACATCATCTCTCATTTGGTGGTGTCTTTCAGAGTAGAAGTGTCGGCGGGTATCTCGGCAGTAGATGGCGGGATGATATGCTCTGATGTAAACTACCTCCTTCTCCGGTAGGTCGGTAGGCGGTCTCCCCGCCTCTGCTGGGACCATTTCGGGACCGCCAGCCTCGGACCCTTGGGACCCGGCTACTGGGCTCGTTGCCGTCCCGCAGTAGGAGAGCGTGTCCGTTGTCCTGTCCTATCGGGGCAAGTCTCTAAGTAAACTATAGGGGGTCCTGCCCTCTGCACTGTTGTGGCTCCTTGGGTCGGCTGCCCTCTGTCTGCTCTCGCCTCATTCTTCCTCCCGGGGTTGCCCCACTTGGGGCATAGGTACAATGAGCCCAGTATGGTGGCCTATGTACCGAATCCTCTTCGTAGTGAAATCCTACTCCACCTGCAGTCCAGGAAAACGGGCATCCCAAACCCGTGGACCGGAAACTGTCCACTAGGTCGGCCGGAGACCGGAAACCGTCATAACGGAGGAAGTGTTTACCAGGAACATATCATCCTGCCATGCAGCGCCGAGATCCACGAACTCTTGTACCTGTAAGAAACCACCAGATAATGTGATGTGAAATGATAATGGAGATGAAATGGAGGGACAGGAAATTCAGGAGCATTCGCCTGGTGACCCGAGAACAGCTCCGAAAAATCCCATGGGTATGTAGGTAGGTCGTTCACGGAAATCGAACCCGGACCTCACGAATGCGGGCCACAGACTAAACTGCCTGCGCCATCCCGCTTGGTTATTCGCTCTGATAGTCTGTTAAGAATATGTAATTAAGCATTGATAAAAGACGCTCAAATTTACGCATACAATGTAAGTACTTGGCTTTTGCCCAAAGCTATAAAACAGAAAGAATAGTGTCAGCTTAAAAGCAATTCTTCACCTCTTCATTTCGGGATATTGCTGTTGAGTTTTGATTTCTAAGATCATTTTAAATAATGAGAGAGAAAAGTGGAACGTAAACATCCTTTGAATACTTTGCCTTTGAATGTTTTGCCTTGTTGTGAGCTAATATATAGGTCATAAGCTATACAACGCGCTGCTACATAGATTTGTGGCTACTATTCTACAGGAGCAAGGGAAGAAGTGAAGTAACCTCAGTAGAAAACAGATGGAAAGAGTTCACAGAAAGGTGCCCAAATATCTAATTTTCCAGTCTCGAAGACTCGTTATTTAACCTGCCTTAAGTGAGCAATCAAAGGTCCTTTGACCAAATAGCTTTCTAGCGATCATACCGTAACGAGCATCAGCGCCATCTGCCCGACACTGCCGTACACACGGAAGCACATCTAAAGATGAAGAGACAACGGAATATGACGTCAATTATAGGAAGGAGATCGTAGGAGATAAGAAACAAACCACAGAATGCACCCACCGATCAGGTAAGAACAATTGAAAATCCTATGTGAGAGTGATTGATAAAAACAGAAATCGAGTTAGGGTTCTCTTTGCGTAATCAATGAATCCATATCGTTGGTTATCTAACAAGTAAGTAGGCAAAATAAATTAAATTCCTTCAACTTTTAGCAACCTATATTGTAATATTAGGGTAGTTGCCATCGTATATCTAACTGCAGGGAGTCAAAGAGTTTCTAATTAGAGCACAAGACGACTGTATGCTAAATACGTTTCCATCTCGTTTGCTGTGCGCCAGTGAGACAAGTGAGGACGGGGGAGGGACAGTAACCTAAAAACAAATTTATAGTGAGATGCGAAGCATGAAACAGGGTTGCAAAGGTTCGCCATGAGGGACCACATTGTGAACGTACCAGCACCGGAAAAATTTCCTCCGGGGAGGAGGGCAGATCTCCTCTCCCTCTCTCCTTCCCTTTGGAGGACAGAGGTATTGTGGCTATTTCAAGCTCACAAAGGGAAATGCCTTTAAATCCCCTCTTTGAGCAACGGATGTGGTGTACACACGCGCACCATTTCCCAGAAACAATATGCCGGACATATTACTGAAGTTAATCGAACGCTTCTCTGGGCCGGTTACTGACCACTGGTACTTTCTGCCGCTTTTGAGCGCCACTTATATCCGCATTGAGAACATCTCTCTAAACTGGGTGTAATTATTTAATTGCATTAAATGATATTAGTTCATTTTTAGTAACATTTACGTTGAAGAGTTTCTTACTGACTTCAATATTCTATACATTAAATAGCCAATCATCCATGGAGCCAAGCATGAGAATATCAGTAATGTGGAAAGAAATAATTAAAGTGCTTAGTACAATTACTGTTTCTATCTTTTAAAAAAGTTCTATAAAATTATGGCCGAGCGATGTGGCAACGCTGTAACGCTTGCGACTCACATTTTGGGCCTGGCGCTCTGATTGAAGGTTAGATAATAATATACCTCTCATCACCAAAGGAATTACGTTGATCATCCTTCCTGATTCTGCTTAATCCAATGTTTGTTTGCTCCCCGACGCGCTACTGACCGAAGACATTGCTTCCAAGTCCACAGCGGTACAAGTTCAACACAGGAGAGGATAATCCATGGAAGTAGAAGAATAATTGTTATGAGCAAGTTCAAGGAAAGAGAGAGGCAACATTTATATACTGTGAAACAGTATACATTGATACGGAACTTCTTGTGAATAAAAGCAACAATAAATATTGACCAGAATCTGCTGAACGCATGCTTCAGTGTCCTCACGAGAGGAGGACGTTTTCTATGATCCGTGCAAATTCTTCAACCTGAATTTAGAAGGCAACTTCTTCAAGATTGACGAAATGCCTAACGTCAATTTTCCAATAGATTTAGCTTCAACTGTTACTGACAAATGCAGCTGTTATGCGAGGCGTTTACAATGTCAATACCGGAATTGAAATACTATCAAAAAAGATTTTGCAGTGATTCACTTGACTAGAATCTACGTAACCATCATTCTCTGGGTGTAAATTCACTCAACATAGAAGTGCAGATGCCTGTAGCGAAGAAACTGCAACACAAATGGCGTTTTCTTTTAAAATTTATGTCCTCCCAGTTTAAGTCTTATCGGACGATGAATGAAATGGTTGAAATGATTCGCAAATGAGCCCAGGATCCATAGAGCTTAGAGTTACCAGATATTCATCTTTCGGGACTAGGGAATACTCTGCAAAAACCTTATCCAGGTAACTCACCCTGACCGAGATTGGAACTCGGGAACTCTTGAAGGTGAGGCAGGCACGAATGGCATTGGATTAATATACGACAAATAGGAAGACAGAAAGAAGCGATTTTCATTGTTAATACTACGTCAGGCACACTCAGTGTCATTGGGAAACAGCTAAAGGCAAATTCGTGGCTATGATCAGCGATAGTTTAGCTAATATGAGAGTTACATCATAGTTAGTTAGGCATATAATGATCTTGAACATAATCGATGAACTGCTGCAACAAATCAAAATAATAAAGTTATTTAAGTACCTCTATAACCGGAAACTTTATTGCTACCAAAACATGACTAAAATATAGATCATGCGTCTGAACTCTTTCACTCATTTCATCTTCAATGTCGTTTCACATCATCTCTCATCTGGTGGTCTCTTTAAGGGTAGGAGTGTCGGTGGTTGTCTTGGCACCTTGGGTCGGCCGCCCATTGTCTCCTCTCGCCTCACCCTTCCTCCCGGAAATACCCTACTTGGGGCTTAGCTACAATAAACCACAGGTTTCGATGCCGAATCCCCTCCGTAGTAATCCTAATCCTAGATTATTATTGTCTTTAGTACCTTTTCTATTTATCTGAATTTGATATCAGCTTCTTTGTATTGCTTTTATGAATTGTACAACAAATTCCACTTGTACTAGCTTAGCAACACGTGTAACTTCTTACCTATCTCTTGCACATTTCTTCGTCATAGAGCAGTCGTAGTCGACCACTGCTACAATCCGTAGCATATACTTCTCGTTAGAGGATTGTGTGTATAGTAGTAAAGTGTGCGATATTAATCACCTAAAGAATGGTTAAAGAACGAGACATCATTCGTTCCTCACGAAATCGAGGAATATATGTAGGTATGGCTCTAAATGCTACAGTTAAATCGTTGGTTTCTTTGTGTTGACCATGATAAAGAACAGGCTGTGACCCGCATAGTCGCAAAGTATTTATTACATTTGACAAATGGTATACATTTTGCTTCAACTGTATATAATTGTATATATATTGCCTACATGTATAATAAAAACGCAACACACAATCAAAGATATTGAATCCATGAGAGGATTACCAATGTTGCAATTGTTGGAAAAGGTAAAAAGGCTATAAATGTACTTGTGTGTATGTGTGTGTGTGTGTGTGTCTGAGAGAGAGAGAGAGACAGAGAGAGAGAGAGAGAGAGAGAGAGAGAGAGAGAGAGAGAGAGAGAGAGAGAGAGAGAGAGAGAGAGAGAGAGAGAGAGAGAGTATGTGTGTATAGTAATAATAGTGGTTTAAAGTTATAATAATTGTAATTTTTGTTTTATTGTTATAAGAAATTGAAGACATGCAATTGAGCAACAGCTAATAATGTAGCTCTGGAACCAACAGATCAGCGAGAACCTCCGATTGCTGAACGTATAGATCGTACATCTTCCAATTAATTATGCACATTTGCCAATCTGATTTAAATGAAAGAAATGTATCAGAAAAAATATGGGAGAGAAAAATCGTAGTTTGACGTTCTTTTGACATTTTCAAAAGCAAACATCAATCAATGTTGGAGATCATCGGATTGATGAACGATTGTTTAGTAGAGACAAAACTTTCTGGAGGGGAATGCTAGAGGGGAGAGAAGCAATTTTCCCTTTTCTTCCACTTTTGATTTATGTTGCTGAAAGAGTTTCGAATAAGAGTAGGAGCTTGCTATGGGGAGGAAATTGATGCAGGCTTCATCGATTCTCATCTGGGGAGATGGATGGGCAAATGAATGTTAGCACATAACAAAATGTATACATCCCCGCTTTTCCTTACCTCCCAAGACCGCCTCTTTTTCTTCTGGATCCTTTATTCCACAGGAGCAGCTCTCATTAAGCCTTTGATCCTCCCGAACAATTGCGCTATACAAAATAGAGCGTGTTTAAGAGAAAAGGTTTTCAAGATCCAGCAAAGAATACTGCTGGTAGTTAGAAATAATTACACAATAGAAAAAGATAGAGAATATGTATTTCCGATAGAATTAACTTAATACAAAGGCACCGAAGTATTCAGTGTAATTACTAAAGTAATCAATAAAATAAACACAATGGAGATGCATTCACTGGATGTAAAACTTCTCAGAAGATAATGTTTGCCATGAAATGTTTAAGGAAATAATAGAAGTAGCTTTGAAGAATCATAGACAATACTCATATTGGGTGCAAAAGGAGCATTTGCGACAGAAATTGTACATTGCCATGCAAGTGTGGTAATTGTATCATTGTGGACTTTCAGATACTCTAATTCACTTGAAGAATATGCATTGCATATTATGTTTTGGACGATAATATGTAATATTAAGGCAATATACACCAGTATAAAATTTATAATTTACTAATACATTTAGTGCAAGATAGCTCCATAACAACGTCAACAACCTTGATACAAATTTAAGGTCGATTATCCACGTCTAGTTGTTGACCGTAGCTTGTTGCCCACACCTGAATGAAATGTATCAACATATAAAAACGAAGAAAAGTTCCAGTTCGGACTTAATTTGTGCAACGTAAATATGAAAAATAATATATGCATCAAACGTTAGAGGTTTTTAATATACTTCATTAATATGCGTACATTATAACGTGCTGGAAGATTAGGTTACCAACACTGACTGCAGGAGATTGAAGTTTCTACCTTAAGGGCATGCACAGAGATTGGTTTTGGTATAAAAGCTGTTTCAGACATAGAACCTAATATAAGGAGAAAGTTCAGAACTTCCGTATGGAGTGCTGAACGAAGATATTTGGTAATCTTAGGAAAAATTAAGCTAATTTATCACGGCAATTGGTGGAGAAGTATTAAACATTTTTTAATTTGAAATTATTTGAGAATAATTATAATGTTAACCGAGTATAATAATTTGCAGATTAGACGTTCCCTAAGACCTATATCAATCATGGAATCAGGATAACGACTAAGAGAAGAAAATATAGGATCTTGAATAATACATAATTTTTATTATGTACTGAAATAATGTCAAACATTATCAGAAAATTATTATATACATGTGGACTGAATTCAACAAGCAATAAATAGTTAAATTTCAATCGAACTTTAACACATAAGTAGGCAGGCTGTAAGAACCTGCTAGCGAAACAATCATTTAGTTCTTTGAAAGCTCCAATAATTGACTAATGATTAAATTAAATTTCGCACAGTGACATTCTCGAGAGAAGGAGATTTGGAAAGTGGTTCTTAGTGTCATTAAGTCGTTGATTTCGATAACAAAACTAGGGGAAATTGTTTTAAGCTCAGCTGCACCACTCTGCTTAAATATGCTATATGTTTAAATGTTTTGGCATTTCGAAGATAAAAGCTCGTTAAAATTGGTAATTCAAAATAATTCATGTTAAATTTCTATTTACATTGTGCCATCCGAACGGGATTCTCAGACACTTTCCTCTGTGACCCGCATTCGGGAGACATGGGTGCGAATTCTATGGCCCAACTACCTCACCTATTGGTGTGTTCGGAGGTTTCTTGGGTCGCCAGGCGAATGCTGGGTAGGTTAATTACATCCCCTAATTTCCTGTCCCTCCATTTCATATCCATTATCATTTCACACCATCTCTCATCTGGTGGTCTCTTTCAGGGTAGAAGTATCGGTGGGTGTCTCGGCGGAGCATGGCGGGAAGATGTGCTCTAAGTGAACCACTTCGTTCTCTGGTAGTAGAGGGGGAATGTCCGTTGCCCTGGCCTACTAGGAAAGGCCTCCATCTGCACTGTCGTAACACCTTGGAAGGGCCGCCCTCCGTCTCCTTTTGACTCATCCTTCCTCCAGCGTGTACCCCACTTGAGGGCATAGGTACAATAGAGCAATATTGGTTACAGTGTCGAAACTTCTCCGTAGCAATCCTAATCCTTACCCTACACTGTGCCAAGTTTGAATATGTACCATTCAGAACAATAGTCTTAAAATTTCGGATTGATTTCATTAATCTACATTACTTCAAAAGAAACAAAAATGTTATCCTGAGTGTCTTGTGGCCCTAAAAGAATATACGCTTCCCACCTTTATACATAACATTAAGCTTAAACTAATGTATTATGGTTTTAAACAACAATGACAATTGCTACATATAATATGCAAGAAATTCCCTGAAATATTTGATGCTAAGGTTCAAGAGAGAACATTTTTGGGCCACAAATTAGGAAGTTGAATTCTGATACCTTACTTGAAGAAACAATGACAGATACAGAGTGTCGTCGAAAACTTTCTGGGAAATTACAAGGATCCAAATTACGAAAATATATAGAACGTATGCTTGAGAAATCGCTAAAACTGGGTGCGAAACTACATTTCCTGCATTCTTATTTGGACTTTTTTCTAGTAAATCTCTGTTGTGTCAGCGAGGAGCAGGATGAACAATTTCATCAGGAGATAAAGGAAATTGAAATACGTATATGTCAAGTCAACGTGTAAAAAAGTGGTGTAATGTTCAAATGTGATTACTTAAAAAGGTGTGAAATATTAGTTTATTATGAAGAGTGTTGTGTTGACAGTTGTGGAATTATTAACCTTTATTGAATAATATAACAAAAATTCCACAGAGTGTAAAAATTAATATTTTACTATTTGTTCTACTGTGAAGTATTGGTACATGATGGAAAAAATCTAAGCCCATATTCTGATTCGGCTTACCCAAGTTGGGGATAATGAAGTAACAACCCCAGACAAAAATATGAATTTTGCATATTAGTGTTATCTGAGTCCATTTCCAGTTGGTAGTTGAATTTAGCTCAGAATATGGTTCGGTCGATATATCATGTGGTTCCGGTCTCAAATTTAAACATATTTTTATTTATGGACGCTCTTCTTTAACTGCTTTAGTGCTTAGCCTTCCATTCCATATCGGGTGTCAAAGACCAATTGCTCAGAGGCCTCTTTATAAGATTTGAAGTTCCATCGCCTTCCCTCGAGAATGAACCGTTGACCTCGAGAACCAGAGCTCATGCTACGTGTAGACTACGAGGACGACGTTCTGGCCTCAATTTCAGGATACGTTTACATGCCTATTATGTGTTTCAAATGGGAAGAGTTCTCGCATGTAACGAATCAGATACGATAGAGTCTTCAGCGTTGCCACCTCGTTACCCCCACTCTTTTAATATTTCCCTCTCTCTGTCTCTCGCACAGTTGCGAGTGTTCTTGACGCTAACGCAAACTGAATTTTCCAAAGTTTTATAATAATGCAGTTGTTGAAATCACAATTGCAACGTGGATATTTGTATAATACGCAAATGGTTTAAATATTTAGTTTAAAATTAATTATAGTTTATGAATTACTTATTTTTCTAATCCAATGAAAATACCAGCGGTGCATCCGTACAGCTGTAAATGTTACTTACGGTAAGAGATAATTCGTCATTGTGGTCTGAGTACTGCAAATTTATGATGATAAATTCCATAATCTTGTTACGTGCTATTTCTTTACAAAAGTCGTCGTCTTGTAGTTTAACTGATGTCTCACGCAGTTTCCCAGTCTTGTTGTCTTCCCTGTTAATTTATTCGTGAATATGTCGTTCAACGTCAGTCAGTTTACAAATTTGAATCCATATTAACTCAATTGGATTGTTCTGGCAGTAGTAAGGGGGAAGGTGCATGTTATCTCATTGATCCAGCTGATACGTTGTTTCACGGAAGAGAAACTGAATAATACTGCTTTGAAATCTCTAGATTAAATAGAGATTGCGGACCATTCATTAACAAAGATATGAGACCCGACATTTTCTGCCAGAATAGCAAGAAATGTATCGTTTCCTCTCATGGAATTTAACAAACACTTTGGCTTATTCAAAGTACACATTTCTTTTATCACGTCATGTCAATTGTTTACGTTTCAGTTCTGTGTAATTTCAAATATACGTTCATGCATACATGCCAACCAATAATGATGATCATTACGTTGCAATGCATAGTTATAATATAATGTTATCTACTTTATTTATTTGTATTAGAAAAAATATTTGAGCTAAAATATCGGATTTTTTTATGGTTATATTAAATACATTATTCTCTCCCTCCACATTGATCACTTTTTGCAAAATCTAAGCTTTTGTCTCAGCGCGAATAGGTTTTATTAGAGATTGTTTAGTTTGGCGCTCGTCAAACACCACATAGGGGGAATGTAATACCACAACACCGCTCACCTAGTAGCGCTCATTTGAAACACATTATAGGTTCATTATTTGAAGTGCTTGACGAGATGTCCGCTGATACAGTTTACGTTGCTTTCCCTCGTTTGTTGGTTCACTTGTATTACTACGACTAGTACTCTGTACAATCGCACATGACCTACAATTTTTAAACTGATCCACGGTTTCTCTGTATTTCTGCCCTTCTCCTACCTACCTGTTTTGTTCCTTCATGTCTGTTTGTGCACTTTTCTATTTTGCCAGCTAGCAAAGCTTCACTAGCTTGTTGTATATTTTTTATTTCCATTTTTTAAACTTCTTTAATACTTTCTTGTTTCAGCGCAAATAGATAACAGACGGATAATATTTCACGGAGATAAAGAACTTACATAAGCAGATAAACATAGCGCCGGAGATAAAATACTTACCAACACAGATAAGTGAGGTATACGGAAATTTCTAGTGACTTCTTGATTGATAGAGATTATTCGGTTTCTGGTTTGTTTTAGAACAGTCTAGAAATTATCAATGGCTATATTAAAACAGAGAGACGTAATGGGAGTGTTGTAAACAGATGTAATCAGATAGCTGTTTGTGTGGTCATCGACCTTGGTAGATTGTGTTGTGTATGTGACGTAATGTTGTTACGTGAGAATTTAACAGTGTATTTCTACGGAAATAAAGAACATTTGGAATATCTGCAACTCGGACTTTTAATTCTACGAACCCACAAAAGTAACAACTGGTGCCATGAGTGAGAAATGCAACTATGGAGGCAGCATTGGAAAAGATTTTAGCGGAAATGAAAGAAATGAAGACGGCTAATGATATCACCGAAAAGATGGAAGAAATGAAGGCCGAATTGACAACGAAGACGGAAGCTGCAAACAACAACTTGGCCACGACGATGACCGCGAAGATGACCGAACTGACAACGGAAATGAAAGCGGCGAACGATAGCCTGGCAACTGAAACGAAGGCTGCGAATGAGGCCTTCGCCGCCAAGTTTGAGGAGCAGTTGGCTGGCATAAAGGAGGACGTCATAGAGTTGGGCGAGGGCGCCGAAGACCTGGCAACCTGCGTTAACGAGCTGGAGGGAAAGGCCGACAGCAACACAAAGTCCCTGAACGCCATGGTGGAGGATGTCGTCGGCAGGAGGTTAAAAGATTTAATGGTCGACGCGCAGGGACGCGGCGCAACATCTGCGAGCGTCAAACCTCCTAAATACGACGGCGCGACAACTTTCGGAGTCTTCCGCCGTCAATTCGACACGGTGGCCAAACACAACAAGTGGTCACCAGAGGAAAAGGGCGCACACCTAATAGCCAGCCTCCAGGGACGGGCCGCAGAAGTCCTGAATGCGGTCCAGACAGTGGTGGCACCCAAGAACATCTGGGAGGCCCCGGAGAATCGCTTTGGAAACCACCGCTTATCCGCAGCATACCGCAACCAGCTGAAGTCAAGGTCGCAGCAGCCAGGGGGACTCTGCAGGAGTTCGCCCTGGCAATCGAGCAGCTGGCCAGTAAACCCTTGGTCGACCTCCCACCAGAGTTCGTATCCCGAGAAGCTGCCTACACCTTTGTTGACGGGGTACGAGACACGCAGATTCGTCAGCACCTAATGCTCGGCAACTACAAAACCATCCACGAGGCGTTAACGGCAGCATTAAGGATGGAGGCGGCCAAGGTGACGGCCAGGTGTATCCGCTACACGGGAGCCGGAAGGCCAGTCGAGTGGCTCTGCGCGCCGTCAGCCGGCGTATAGATGACAACCTCGTCGCGGACGGTTGGGTGAGAGGGAAGTCGTGCGCGTGCTGGTGGACTCCGTGGCAGCCGTGACCGTCATCAGCGCCGACGAAGTAGCCGAGCCGACCATACCAGCTTGTGATGGCATCGGGCAACACCTTGCCTGTGGAGAAGGAGGCCCTGCTGAAGTTGACCTTGATAGTCACGAGTTTACATGAAATAGCAGAAAATAATTGAAGGGCGAGTGAACCTTTAAAGGCTTAGAGTATCGAAAGAATTAAAGCTGTAATAAGAATAACTTGGAAATATCTGATGTTATAGAAAAGTTACGTTAAATTGCGTGTTTTAAATAGTTGGATATATTTTCTATTAGAACGATTTCCGGTATCCCTTATAATTCATCCTTCCGAATAAAGAAGATTTCACAGGACGTTACTTGCAAATTCAATGTGAACATTTTATTTGGAGTGTCATATTTTACTTATGTGGTATTTTAATCACACTATTTATAGATTATACTTCTAGAAAATAGTACATTCTGAAACCTTTTTTATGCGAATTGTAGTTTGAGGTTGCTCAAGTTTCTTGGTAACCCTTGGACATATCCTGAAAGTTAATACAAGGTTTGGTACTTCTGGTTTTAGAGTTATACTATTCACAAACACAGAAAAACGTATGTCTGAAGCGGCCTTTTGATTCCCCCCCCCCTTTTTATCCAGGTGCCATTAAAATTTATATTTTCGATGATATCACGAAATGGAATTTTGGAGTGGAACGAAATGCTTCGCCTGTCTTCTTTGGATACCTCACAGTTGACAAGTACTGCCATCTTCCAGGCAGTTACAGAATTAAATTGCAGAAAGCAATGTTTGGAAAGTAGGCAAACAATACGACGTGCTAGAAGAGTAACCGCCGTAACTAATGAGCGGTGAAGTAAAACACAGAGATTACCTTCCTAATGGATGCAATGTAACCCCAAGGGAGGGAACTCAAAGACAGGGGAGGGAACTGATTGATTTGCTGAGTAATGTATGAGACGAGGGAGACCAAGACTCATTATGGAATCCAAGTTGAAATGGAAAATAAAAAGGAAAGTATCTCAGAAATTCATCTTGGGATGCTGTAAAGATGGAACGATCTCCCAGTTTTCTACCATTGCGAAAAACAATCTCCTGTGTAAAGAAGGAATTTTATTTCTTCCTAAAGTGGAAGCAATGTGAGTATGGGTAGTACGTTTTGGTTAACGTTTCCATTATAGATTTCTTTAAGCGACAGATTAATGCAAAATATGTACACTAATATTAGTTTTGGTACATGTATTAGCACATTTCAATTATATTTATTTGGCCAACGGACAGTACCACTATGCACACATTGACAGTAGTTTTTATTTTGCGTTCATTTTAGAGAACAAAAGTTTGCGTAAGCTGTTCTTGTCAGCACATAGTTTTTCGTTAACGCAATAATCTGGATGTAATTTTTATCTCGTGTGTATTTGAGAAGGAAAAAGAAAAGAAGAGAAAAGAAGGTCAAGAAATAAGCCAACTCCTTCTAAAACAGGGAGTTAAAGGTTATCAGATTTTTAACCTAAGGCAGGTACAATAATAAAGGTATACCACAACTCCCTAAATCCGGAACTCGCATTTCTAGCAAAAGAACCTAGAAAACATTTTCGAACCTAGCTGGTATATAAGTTAATCGATGGAAATTAATCGTTCCTTCACACTAGTGGCGTATTGGCTAAGGTTTTGGATAGAGTTAAACTGCTAAATGCAATGCCACAGCCGGGATTTGAACCAGGATCTCCCGGTTTCCGTCCAGTCACTCTTGTCAATTGTAGAATTTTATGTCATGACGGCACGTTGGCCATGGTAGCTTAATGGGTAAGAGCGATTGGACGGAAACCAGATCTGTGGTTCAAATCCCATCCATGGCGTTGTACTTTTTAGTTTGACTCTGTCTAGCGGGTATAGTTTTGTACAGCAGTTCCAATACTGAGAAAAACTATATGAAGGTTGGTCCCGATTCATTATCCACTTCGGAAGTTGCATGTATCGAAAATGCTCATGACAAGCTGTTAATGTTGGTTGCGTGATGCACAATTTAAGAGGTATACAAAGTATCTTGTGCTCAGGGTTGTAGCTCATTAAGTGTAGTGGTGTGTGCTCATCAGAATAGGTAATGAAAGATGTTACGTAACAAGGACTAATGGAAGTATTTTCGCCGAATTCAATTAATTTGGTATCGAAGAGATCGCAGTTGATTTCTTCTGCATTCAAAATTCAAGGTGGATTTTGTCATAAATTGAAACAACGATGTTTTGCAAACCAACCTCTTATTTGATTTGCTTAGTACAGCTGATGCATGACTGTTAGTCAATAATAATGCAATTGTCGTTGCATCTTCCCTCTGTCCTTCTCTTTGCATTGGCATTCAACTTATGAAACACAAAATTACCACTATGCAAGTATAACACAGGCCTTGATATAGTCGTTCCATATCCCTCAACGGCTGTTGATACAGTCTTCGGGCAACGGAAAGGTTTCATCTAGTCTTACCAGGTACCACCGCATCGTCATATTCTTTATGCAGTTGGGCACCTTCGTTACTGTTGAATGACACCCTGATAAGAGAGAACCACTACTATTATATCCAAACATAGAGGCGTATTCGTTTAAAAAAACTAATAACAATCTTTTTCGAAACGCCTAGAAATAGGAAGATAATTAACGCAGTAGTATGCCGTATAGACATAAAAGTTTGCAGATAGAAACTGGATTCGAACTCGCGAACCTTCATTACAAAACCTTTGCCTTAAATATTTGTACAGAGCTGTTGATATATACGTTAAAGCAGCTACCTAACAAATATTCGTAAGAGTTTTAGTCCAGAACGGTCAATTTGTCTTCTACTTCTTTAACTGTCCTCTTATACCACTACGTGGCGTAAGGGTATTTTTGTTCCCCTTAACGCTTATGTGGGTTGAGGAATAGAATCCTTGGATCAGGAAGAGAATCCAAGATGGTGATCAGTCCGATGCCTGTGATGAGAGTGACAAAAACCGATGACAGAATAAGGGTATATTGGATGGAAACAAAGATGACAATGGAGCAACTGATAGAATGCTGGCGGGGGAAACGGGGTGCCGAGAGAAAACCCGTCCCAGCGCCGAGTTTTCCACCCCTTTGTGAGATCACTTTGAGGTGGCCTGAGATCGAACCCGGGCCGTTTTGTTGAGAGCCGAGCTGTCGACCACGGCGCGACTCAATTCGTTCATTTCCCTCAAATTCATT
Source organism: Mantis religiosa (assembly GCA_030765055.1). Lineage (NCBI taxonomy): Eukaryota > Metazoa > Arthropoda > Insecta > Mantodea > Mantidae > Mantis > Mantis religiosa. The sequence continues at coordinate 123,647,575 of CM060954.1, forward strand.
AATTAATATACTCATGATAATGCAGTATTTCCCTAATATTAAATATCCAATGTTTTGAATTCATACGAACTTCCCTCCAGGTTTATCCCCAATGCCCGATGATAATTGGCAAATGTCGGGGGTACCACAAACTGACCTGGAGTACTACTTCCCCAAAGTTCTTTTTCACACATAATTTCATTTCACTTATCATCAATGTGCTATATTAGGATTATTTTCGAAGTATTAAAAAGGACATTAAATTTCACTACATAGCATTATAATAAAATACTCTTCTTCTATCTGGACTGGGGATTCGGCATGGAAGTCCAAACTTAATCTATTATACCTATACTCCAAGTGGGATAGGATGGATGAGAAGGTACGAGACAGGGAGCGGTCTTTCCAAGAAGCTGCGACAGTGCAGTGGGCACAGTCCCTACAGTTGATTAGTTGGAAACTCCCCGGCAGGCTAGTATAACCGGCAAGCCATCATCGCCAACAACCCACTAGGCCGGCCCACCGTAGCAGGAAATGTGTACTAGGAGCATATCATCCTGTCAAATGATATTGGAGATGAAACGGAGGGACAGGGATTTCTTGGGATTAATTAACCTATCCAGCATTCTCTTGGCGACCTGGGAAACCTCAGGAAAAGCCGATTTTTCACTTAGGTTCACCAGGTTAATCAAAGCTTTTGTAATCGACATCTCCATTATACATTTACACATTTCGTTAGAGGAATTTAAGCGAGTCTTTTTTGAAAAGTGGATGGAAGTTAATGGCCTTCATATTATGTTCTTTGAATGGTCTGGATAAGAAACTTCATTATCACTAAAAATACTAGAAATATTTGAAAATTGACACAAAACAAAACACTTAATAGGTGGAGAACTTTAAACAAGTATTTGATATGAATTGCGACATTTAAATATATCTATTTCATGTAGCCAGATATTGCCTTCCTTTTAGAGTATATCTGTTATACAGAATTTATATACAATGAAGAGGATCTCACTACCTATTTGCCGAAATAAAATATAATTCTTATCTTAATTTTGATACAGATATCTTATTTTAGTATTTTATTCAAATACGCACAACATTATGAGGACATAAAGAAACCGTTGAAAAAATTGTTTCAGGTAGGGGATTATCTGAATATACTTGTTTCATATCATAACTGTTTTTCTTTCTGATTTATGGTGTTTTAAGATAAAAATGCACACACACACACACACACACACACACACACACACACACACACACACACACACACACAAACTTGCAAACACACGTATACATACAGGAATCGTTTACTGAAAATGCATTTGTATGGGTTCTCCAAGTTGAATGAATTCATTATTTTAATAGTGGTATATGTAGGGTCTGAAGAGCACCCAAAGTCCCTTGCACTCGATCTAAGGATACTTGGAGCTACCCTTGTGTCCTACTTGGAGTCCAATGAAGTCAACACTGGAAGAATACCCAGGATTGATACCGGAATCATTTCGTAGTTTGGAACCAGAGCTCTTATGCTCTAGCCTACTACGACACGGTTCAACATTTTAACTCTGATTAATTTTGTGTAGATGGAAATCATGGTTTGTCCTGTCGTACCTTTCAAAAGTAAACGTCATCTGGATGTACTATTTTAAGTGTCAAATAACTTCGGTAATGCTATTCTACCAGCAACATATTGTCACCGATCGAATTGCTGTGTTGGAGCTGCGACAAGCCAGTGCCATCACGCGTGGGCAGAAAAAAAGAGACATATAGTGTTGCGCGAGCTGGACGCTTGCCAAGAGAGAGAAAGCAACAGAGAGAGAAAGAGACAGAGCAGTATGGCATTTCCCTCTGCCGTCGCGATTGTTATCGAAAGGTTTACTGCATTCTAGAACAATGACTGGGAAGTATATATAGTGGCAAAGTCACTCAGTAGTCAGTTGCAGTTGTGCAGTGGTGTGAGTTGTGTGTTGAACTGCAGTGGAATCTTTCGTTTGTTTACGATGGCGGGCAAATAAGACGACCTTCAAAACTGCTGTTTGTCAATGCTATGTCATTTTGCTGCTGCCAGGGTTGTACAAAGTCTTTTTACTGCAAACAAGACTTTTGATTCTACGAACCCAAGAAGTCACACTATCTATATGCGAATTTTCAGAAACTAAAATTAATGTTTATCGTGATTAATGACTCTATGACAAGATTTGGAAGGGAGAATTTCTACTTCGGCGGCCTATGTTACTCTGCTCCTAATCTCCAAGAGATCATGCATAGGTACTACATGTGTTCTCGTCTGAATACGATGAGAGCAGACGGCAAGATCATAAGAGCCACAGATTTAAACTCCCCAGTGACCCATTCCTCTTCTCCCGGTCCCCTGAGAAGCTGGTTTACGGGACTTAGTCAGTCTGAAGAACAAGGATTTACAGTGAACATTCCTTACTATATACGCCGAAGCTCTCGTCGACGTTGGAACCCTGAAATAGCCACCAGGATTAAAGATGAAGCGAAATATGAGATTTGAGATGAAATGGGACAGAAAATATGGAGCACATTTTATTTAATATTCAGTAGAATATCACATGGAGAAACCCCTGAGAAAACTCATGGATCAAGAACGTCAGTGCCCGCCTCGATAGCGTGGTGGTAGAGTGCCTGCCTCACGTTCAAAAGGTCCCGAGTTCGAATCTCGTTCAGGGGGAGTTTACCTGGATAAGGTTTTTCCGGGGTTTTCCCTTATCCTGAAAAGACGAATTTCGGGTAACTCTAAGCTCCATGGACCCTGGTCTCATTAGAGCATCATTTCAGCCATTCCATTGATCGTCCAATATGACTTAACGTTGGAGGACGTAAATTACAGAAAAAAACGTCAGTTATGGAAATCGAAGCCACGACCTCTCAAACATGGACAACTTAAGCTACACCTGAGCCATCTTTCTCGAGGAAATAGGGTCAACACAAAAATTGTGCAAAAACTTCTGCTAGATTGGAGCATTCCATTATCCCCAGCTTCGACGTTGCTACTCTTAAGCTCTACTTCATACGCCTGGATGGCTTACACTCTCTTAAATCCTCAATGAACCGAGATGAAATTCGCTTCTGGCAGCAAAGGTGCACGAAAGTCACTGTATTCTGTAGAAGCTGAGATAAACTAAATACAAAACTGTTTCGAAACGTGGTACCAGGTTTATTGCGGTTTATTATTATCTGTGTTGTGTTTGAGTTCTTGTTCATATGTTGAATTTATTTATTTCTTTACCGTTTATCTAATAATAGGTATAGTTGGATTTTCAGAACGAGGGTGGAAGTCAGGATTTCTAGTAGGCCACTAGTCGACCTTTGTGTCTGGGAGCTAGGAATATAGGAGAGAATAAAGAGCAACCAGAATTGAACGACGATGCGCTCTAGTAACACTGTGATGTTAATTCCAGAATTACATTGGCACTAGCTGCGTGTACCATTAACCCAAAGTCCATAGAACGAGCCGCCAGGGAGGGGTTGCTTTGCAAAATGAAAAGTACTTCCTAGCCACAAGTCAGCAATCGTGCTTAATCTACAACCAATAAAGGATGAAATATGCGAAAGGAAGCACCCCAACTTTCAGCTATCGACCTGGGTAAACCACTGAAATACCCGATAGGGTGACCGAATTAACGGGAATCGAATATGGAACGTTTCAAGTATGAGCCTCACACGATACCGCGAAGCTATGTCGATAAGAGGAGAAAATATTTCATTCTTCCTAAAAATTGCATATTGAGATTCCATCGGAAAACATGAATATACTCCTTTTTGTGTAATTTACGTCCTCCAACGTTAAGTCATATCGGACGATGAATGGAATGCGTGAAATGATGCTCAAATGAGTCAAGGGTCCATGGAGCGTAGAGTTACCCGACATTTGTCTTTACAGGATAAGGAAAATCCCCGGCAAAAACCTTACCCAAATAACTCACCCTGACCGAGATTCGAACTCCGGATCTCTTGAACGTGAGGCAGACATGCTGCCACCTTGCTTCCAAGGCGGGCGAATATCTGTTTGTGTTAATAGGGCAGCTCAAACTAAATGGAGAACATAGTTTAAATACTCACCTAACTTGACATTTCTAAGTGATAACTTTCGACATTAGGCACAAACACATTCAGAACAACTACCATTAGCATGAAAATATTTCAGAACTTTTGCTTTTCTCATGAAGTCTCTAACAATCTAATATAATAATAATATATGTACATGACAAATAAACTTTAGAGCTTGAATTTTCTTTTAACTCTATTTTATTCAAAAGGAATTTGTTACAATTTTGTTTACTGAAAGGTTTAGGGTTGTACAGATTTTTAAAACGTGTGTATGTGTAGTGTTTAACGCCCGCTTTTACTATACGCGGTACCTGAGGCGGTGACACGGATCATACATGAGATGAAGATGTAGCACCGTTGGAATAAGATGATGGGGAAAACCGGAGATCCCGGAGAAAACCCGCCCCACCGCCGTGTTATCCTCCTCTACAAATCTAATATTGTGGTCGCCTGAGATCGAAACCGGGTCGTCTTAGTGGGAGTCTCTAAAACATATGACTTATTTAAAATAGGCTTTATTTCATATTAACCATTCTCATGATATCAGCTATCATAGGTTTCAAAGCTGCAAAACTATATTTTTTTTTTTTGCAGTGTTGTCTGTATTCCGTTGCTTCTCCTAATGTTATAGAATACTAAAGAATATCAACCGCAGTATATACAGACTAAATTTTAAACATTTCGCTATGAAATTGATTTATGTTATTGTTTTATACCTATGAAGAAAATGTGTATGTAGCTGCTATTCCGGCATATGTTAATTTCAATATAAACCAGGGAGAACTCCAAGTTTCAGCAAGAATATCCGCAGAATGTACTTAAAATTAATATAGTAAGTAGATGGAAACTTGTAAACGTAAGAGATATTTATTTTTGAAAGCCATTTAACAGTTTATCATTATTTTATGTTCTTAATTTTAAAGAGGTTAAGGCTTTAAAATATATCCACTACACAGTTTATTTATAGGATTTATCTAATTTATAGCTTGTACTACTTACACGTTCCTGCGCCGTGGCGTAGTGAGCTAAGGCAGCATGCCTTGTTCCTTGACCACGGAAGGCGGCCCGGGTTCGATCCCAACGTTGGGGGTTCGGATTTTAAATCCTGGGTATAGGACCCACTCAGCATCGTAAGGAAAGCGAGGAGTTTACGCTAGGTAAGGGGCCCAGGTCACGAAAACCAACATTCTCGCTTGGGGATGCCAAAATGCTGCCCACATCTCTTCCCCGATTATCGATTGGATGATCGGCCACCTCTGTCTTGCGTATGTGGGCGTGAGGTCAGCAGTCGGGTTGGTAGGCCTTGGCCCTCTTAGAGCTGTCGCGCCATGGTTTATTATTATTATTATTATTATTATTATTATTATTATTATTATTATTATTATTATTATTATTATTATTATTATTATTATTATTATTATTATTATTATTATTATTATTATTATTATTATTATTATTATTATTATTATTATTATTATTATTATTATTATTATTATTATTATTATTATTATTATTATTATTATTATTATTATTATTATTATTATTATTATTATTATTATTATTATTATTATTATTATTATTATTATTATTATTATTATTATTATTATTATTATTATTATTATTATTATTATTATTATTATTATTATTATTATTATTATTATTATTATTATTATTATTATTATTATTATTATTATTATTATTATTATTATTATTATTATTATTATTATTATTATTATTATTATTATTATTATTATTATTATTATTATTATTATTATTATTATTATTATTATTATTATTATTATTATTATTATTATTATTATTATTATTATTATTATTATTATTATTATTATTATTATTATTATTATTATTATTATTATTATTATTATTATTATTATTATTATTATTATTATTATTATTATTATTATTATTATTATTATTATTATTATTATTATTATTATTATTATTATTATTATTATTATTATTATTATTATTATTATTATTATTATTATTATTATTATTGTTATTAATGTTATTGTTATTATTGTTATTGTTATTATTGTTATTGTTATTATTGTTATTGTTATTATTGTTATTGTTATTATTGTTATTGTTATTATTATTATTGTTATTATTATTATTGTTATTGTTATTATTATTATTGTTATTATTATTATTGTTATTATTATTATTATTATTATTATTATTATTATTATTATTATTATTATTATTATTATTATTATTATTATTATTATTATTATTATTATTATTATTATTATTATTATTATTATTATTATTATTATTATTATTATTATTATTATTATTATTATTATTATTATTATTATTATTATTATTATTATTATTATTATTATTATTATTATTATTATTATTATTATTATTATTATTATTATTATTATTATTATTATTATTATTATTATTATTATTATTATTTACTAGTTATATGGCTAGCGTCTTTCTTCCCATTTCGTTAGAAATACAGAATTAAAACAAATGTTTGTCGTGCTATTAGACGTATAAATTATTCCAAATAGAGATTTAACTGTCTTTTAACTTTCGTCGATTTCCCAGGCGATATTCTTCCCTTTATGGTAAATTGTCTCTTGCAACACAAAATATTCTATCTGAAGCCATGCATACTATATATATATAGTCCTTTCGAATATTGTTCTATCTAACCAGTGATCTACTTTTTGGGAATTTAGCGGTCTTCTAGTATTCTCATTCCAACAGCTGTCTTAGCAAGTTCAAATTAGATAGTCTGACCTTTACAACGAGGTCTACCTGAAAGTACAAAGACTCCGGCCTCAATCTCCCGGTAGCGATGGAAAACTCCGGGGCTCTTTGCATGGGGCAATACATTGAGTCTAAAAGCCCCCCTCCCATCGACAACGTCAAGTCGAGTGGAAGCGGATACGCCACACGCCCGCCAACCTCGCAGGAGGACTACCGAAAAACCTCGGTGCGGCCGCCTGGTGATCTAACAGGTATAGTACCCGTGACTTCTTAGGCAACATTCTGCCCCCTCCGGGCGGCCGTAGCCTGGCCGGAGGTACGCAATCTTCCACGGGTATCGGGAGCCACCGCCTCCTCGTAAACAACCCAATCCGAACAACTCCCATTCGGGAGGGGCTCGAATGTTCGGCCCGAGGTTCCTCTGTTAACGTCAGAGGTACCAATCGTGCTAGGGGTCCGCAGCGCCTGCACCACGGCAGCTGAAGGGGATGGATCCCCTCCCGTAGGGGGAAGATAGAGTCAGACTGAAAATTTAATGCCTCGGCCAGGATTTGAACCACGAATATCGCGGTCTCCGTCCATTGCTATTAACCATTGAGCTCTCGTGACCAAAGTGCTGTAATGACATTGAATTCTTCATCTGACTCGCATGTTTCCGGGAAATCACTGCGGGCTCCTATATACAATGAGATACGCACCTTTTGTGACGACTTACTATCTCTGTAAATAAATCCCAGGTTTCATAGTTACTACTATTAGGTAAATTTATGGAAATTTAATATTATATTAAAATACTAAATATATTATAAATATAAAATAATATATATTATAAATATATGGCGTTATACATGGCAATACAATGGCATTGGATTTTTTCAATCTGATTCTATCTATCCAAATTTTACCTAGTTTGGAAGAATGATTAAATTTCCATCAAAGTATCAGTAGGAAAGCAGTATAATGAATGATTATAAGTTTACCGAATGTTACTATTTCTGAGACTCCTCTGGACCGCCTCTCCAAAAATTGTGTATGTATAATTTTATTATTTAAAATTACTTTCACAACTGGGGTGTTGTCCTATACGGGTATTTAGTTGACTTGCTATTTTTGCATTTTATTCGATGTATAATAGAAGAAATAATTGTAAGATATAACATATCTATTTTAACTTTACGGCGCTGCTATCAGAAAGCAAGACTCTTCTGGAAGTTTCCTTTCACTTTGCTTCTAGAACATTCTGGAAATATGTCGAAAATAACAGAACTAGACTGGACTAATCTACGGGGGGATTCGGCACGGAGACTAGAAGCACTCCCGGGTCGAAGGATGAGGCATTAGGAGACAGAAGGTGGACGTCCCTAGGAGCCACGACACTGCAGAGAGCAGGGTCCTTACACGCTACCAGTTGGAATTTCCCCGGCAGGCTTATCACACTACTGTGATCCAGAATTGGCCCCAAAAGATGGCATTCGGAGGCCGTCCCATCTTGCCATGGAACGTCGAGACACCCACCGGTACTTCTATCCTGAAAGAGACTACTAGATGAGGGATGGTATGAAATTATAATGGAGATGAAATTGAGGTACAGGAAATCCGGGGGATGTAAAATTACCCAGCACTCACCTGGCGACTCGGGGAAACCCCCGAAAAAACAATGGCTAAAGCAGGTACGCAGGAATCGAACCTGGCCTCTCGAATGCGGGCCGCAGACGATACCGCCTGAGCCATCCCGCTCGGTAAGATTACAGAATTATATAAAGCTATGTAAAAAATTCACGGCGCAATGCCCCGCAAGCGAGTTTAAGCCTTGGCACCCAACTGCCGGCCACACGCCTAAAATGGGCGATCAATCAAACGATATGGGGAGATGTAGTCAACATCTTGGTACCCCCTAGCCGGAAAGTTGGCATTCTTGACCGGTATTTGCTACCTATTACAGTTCCATTGCACCTTTCGCTACCATTGCTCATGTTGCTGATTGGCCACTGGTACTATACCCGGCACTTGAAATCCGCATGCTCAAGGGTGGGATCGAAATTGGTCGCATTCTGTAGCAGGAAACCGGAGCAGAATGCTCCAGTAAACTACACCACGGCAGACATTTGTATATAAGCAGGAATTTGAAAGAGATGTGACTTAGTGATTGTGTTCCTTTTTGATACTATATCCAACAGTTTATGACGCAGTTGTTACGCACAGCGAATGCTGTTTCCACGAGAGATTAGAGACGTTTCTTGTTCAACTCCAGGCGAGTGAAGTGGGCTGAAGAGGAAGTTGTGATTATATTCTTATTATGCTTTTACGTCGCGATGAAGGTACAGTGACAGAGAACAGTGAATTAAAGTGCTATTCTTTTGACTATAGAGATTTAAGATGCTAATTGTGACTGCGCATCTCATGTTATGCTACAAATACATTATCCGTATTTATTCCTTCTCTAAATATAGCACAAAGTATCAAAAATAGTATCCTGAATGATTGCTTTATATCTTTTGACAAATATGTTGAGGGTATCTTGTGCCTTTTCTGGATCTTACAGGGGTTATACTTAGAAGCATTTTTCGTGTAATTCTCAGAGATCTTTTTCCATACGGTGCCTAGTCTCGTCCAACGACTTCATATGAGGTTGAATCGTGGTTCTTTAGATCTCATCTAGTTTTCATCTAGTTTTAAATTGCTCTTTTATTACAAATTCCTGTTTGTTTGAACTCCATCATGTCTGAAGAAAGAATGTATCTCTCTCTCTCTCCCTCTCTCTCTCTCTCTCTCTCTCTCTCTCTCTCGCCAGATTGACCCACCGTAAGAGGGCAAGGGGGATCTGAAGAAGGAGAGGGGCTTCAACTGTTTATCTGCTCTTGTAGTGGATCTGCTTACTAAGAAATGAGTGTATTAGATTACATATGAATCACCCATGCTACCAGATTTAATGCTTGTTTCAGTAACTGCAGTGATAGGTATTATACACGGGTGAGTTATGTTACAACACTGTGTATTTGACATTAGCTTAGCATCCTTATTATATCCTGAAGGCGAGCATAAACATCATGCAGGCAGTAAAAGTGATTACGTTACATATTCCTCTGCCTTGCCTTCTTGTGTTGGGTGGGCAGTACAAATATTTATTTTTCTTTGTGTAAGGCATATTGGCACATTCCCTTCGTTACCAACCTTCAATGTCACCAGACCTGAGGATTAAACAAATCTCAACCACCACAACATAGTATCTAGTGATTCCAGTATTCATATTCTTCCGTCACTAGTTAATACAATGGATATAATTTCTTTTAAGCCACACTCATCTTGATCCGACTCTTTAACTCATATCTGAAACTATTTCCCACGAACTTGTCAACTCCCATTAGTTTACAATTTTAAACACTTATCTGTATAAAAAGGACACCAGCGAGGCAGTTAAAGATTTTCTCAATAAAAGTGTTTGTACTGAAAAGACATCGAAACAAGTTTGTGAATTCTAGTGTGGCAACTTTATGGTTTAGGATGTTAAAATGAATAATAGCTGAAAATTACTTCAATTTTTTATTTTCGAAATGTGTGAAAATCTCATTTGGTCTTATTACCTTTTCCACACAGAGGTATATTTACAAAAACCTTCCACGACATGTGGCGACTTTCCATTGTTGTTTAAATAATGGCTTATTAAATAGATCCAGCAATAAATGTTCTAATGTTTTTCTATATGCTGGAAAGTGCAACATAACCGGATAAAGATGTAATATAATTGTGAAAACAATAGTTATTACTGTCAAATTACTTTCCATACTAACATTTAATAATGCAGTATTAATTTCTTAAAATTTAAAGAGGAAAAATTGCAATCAGTTATACCAAATTTCCTTAAAATGGTAATATATAAAGTGCTACCAACTATATAGTATATGAATTCCAACAAACAAAATGTGTGTCCCTGTAAAGTAACAATCGAGAGAATCATGCTAAGCGATACGTTTTGTTCATGTAAGGGCTTTTTAAAAATACTTTAGAAATGAAATTAACACTCAAATACGCCGAATTTTATAAGTTACTTAAAATATTCTGAACTACTATCGTATGACGGTTTATATTTTCTGAGAATTATAAATGATGCACTTGTATTTCGGTTAACTTTTGAAACGAACCTGATAATGTCAAAGCAGCTGGGTGAATTGTTTACAGGACCTTTGTCTACTATCTACCATCAATGTTTAGGACTGTCTCTCGTGTAAGAACGTTTACCTCAAGGGCTTGTCGTTCATTTAGGAAGGACTCTGTCACGTCAAAGGGAAGAACCCCATACGGTTTTGCATAGTTATATTTTTGTGCAAAGCCTCTAAGGCTACTACCGCCTCCTTTACTCCGCAGAATAAATGAGTAGGAGGCGAGCACAGGCCTCTGGGCTGCAGCATACCGGAGTGAAACAAGAGAGCAGCGTCGTTTCAAGATTTAACCCGAGGTGAGGTTAGGTTGGGTTTAGGGTTTATGTTTATGAAGTGGAATCTAATAATAGGTTTGATATATGCAATAAGCCAAGAGAGAATTTGATTTGCTCATCCTTCGGCACCTACGATCTTAGAGCCAAGCTAAATTAAATAAAATACCTTAACTTAGAGGTCACCTAGCATAAATGTTACACCAAAACATTGAGTTTATAAACAGCTGTAGGAACGATAGAAGGTAAGGACTTCCAAACTTTGCCTATTTACGGCAGATTTTAAGGAGCAATTACAGAACAACGGAGAATTAAGATTAGGAAAAACAATACATTTCAGCAACCGCTGATTCTGATCGTACTGGGTAGCGTTTTGGGGCCAAAAGTCAAATTTTGGTTTTATGCTTAAAAATAGAAACTCTGAGCTTTCAAAATATGCATAATGGCATGTTGGGCTTTTAGTTTTGCTGTTCTTACACGGTGAGTCACTGCCTATATGTACACATTATGTTCAATTTACCGCAACTTGTATTTTTCATTCTTTACTCTGTAACCAATTAAGCTACATTGGTGAAATTTTTACTGGTCATTTCTCCGTCAAAGAGCTACTGATTACACTTACAATTATTTTTTAAATTGCTAATAATAATTTATAAACAACTTATATGCTTGTAAAATTTGGCATGAATTATTTCTTGATAATGTACACAGTTTTCATGGGCAGATATTTTCAGACGTCGGAAGAAAATTTAGGTGTAAATTCTCCAATAATTGAAGTATTAAAGCATCTAAAATTCAGAAAAAAATAATTGATAGTTTTGGAAAAGGTGTTCCTGAACACTTCCTTAACACACACAATTTTGAAATACTTAATTTCATTTATTACTTGTTTGTAGCATTGACTTTTAGCATAAACAGGTCACTTCACATGGATTATGTTCAGAAAATATTGTTGTATTCAGTGTTAAAGTTGTATTTAATTATGTTAAATAGTTATCGAGTAGCTGAAGATAAAAGGCGGCACTAAAGTAGCAGCGAGAAGCTACCTCACAACTACAGTGTCTTTAAATGTACAGATTTGATTAATATTTTCGGCTACAAAGAATTCTCTCTCACATATACTTTTAGTGCTGAGGGAGCAAATTTTAATTACTCATTACTACCAAAGTGTTTTGAAAGTGGCAGGCATTTTTGGGGAGGGTGCATTAATTAAAAACTAGTCGTTCAAGATCCAAAGCTACAAACGCCAAATTATTGGAATGGAGTACATAACTTTATAAAACGCATTCAATCCGGAAACAGAAGGTTTAATTAAAGCGTTCAGTGTCGGGGGACTTTTATTAAATTCGAATTTAAGTGTTCAGGTCAAAGGTGGAATCTTTAAACCTCAGCAAAATACCCTTCTATCTACTAATTTTGAATTATATCAACTTTTAAATGTCAAAGCTCCAAAGAAGCGTTTAATATACAAAATGTATTATATAATGATTAAACGTAAATGGAGCAGAATTTAAAATTTCAGATTTTTATTACATGGCGCAACTTATGTTACATCTGAGCATGTATTGTTTGCTATGAATGGTTTGGGAAGAGACTGTTCTTAAAAATTTTAAATTTTTACGCTAGACCGTCTTCAAGTAAGTTTATAAATTACTATAATCCCCACAAATTACCAACGATATTGTAAATTTTCAAATGTAATAAGAAATATTGTTCATAATCTTGATAAGTAAAGCTCTGCTGCTGTTCCTGCTTTCACTCTAAAGGAGTTAATTTATCTTCGAGAACCGCAAACCTGGTATTTTAAGGGCCTTTTTAGAAAAAAAAAATGTTCTTTCAGTTTGGACCAGTGTACCACTGCGCTGCCTCCACTGGACTATCTTTTATGAATCAGAGAGGCAAATAACACTTAGTAATAGTTCGGCCATTGCTATGTATACTTGCTGTTTTGCAGGACTTAGTTCAAAACCCGTATCAGAGCTAATACTTTCTTCTCGAAAGAACTGAGTAGCATAAGGTTGAAGTGAGCTCAATTTAATTTTCTAGCCTAACTTTCAAAGCTTAGATACAGATTTATGTGTTCATATTTGAAAACAATGCTTACGATTACCTGCAGGTAGTTGAAACTCAGAGATCTCATGTCGGCGGCATAGTGGTTTGACCTATTGTAAACAACCAGTAACTCAAAGTGTCCTATACCAAAGTACTTGCCTAACACTACTCTATAAGCCCCCAAAAGCTTATCAAATGGATCTGGTACAAATATCTGAAATGAATACTCATTAATGGTATATATTTAGTTTAAAATATATTAATACTTCTAAAAGGGATTAGTTGAACTACACACAGAAGCTCAGATTTCACGTATCTGTTGATTGTATTATATGTTCAAAAACGCTTCAAATGAAACACCCCATGTTGACATCTATGCGTTAATTCACGAAGTTGACAAATGGTGTCAGTAATGCGAGCTGAACAATTATGGAGCATACCTTGAAGATGCAACATAGACATAATAATGGTTCATAGCCGTTCAGTTATTATATAACGGATTACTTTCTATACCATATATAGAAGGTATTGCAGCCTAATGAACAATTCGACAGCCAGGTGTCTCCACAAATACACGTTTAGAAATATCTTGAAGAATTTGTAAAAGCTTCGCGAGTGTAAACAGAAACAAAAACTCGTACCAAATTTTATATTTTATATATTGTCACAAGTGATTGTATTAATTAATTCAAATAATAATTCATGTAACTTCAGTAGTACGTGTGACGTAAACTCCCCCATTCCTCCAGCTCTGGTATAACTGAATGTAAAGTGTGAATCTCATCCTCTTTTGTGTGCAGGTCTCCGACCTGACAGGGCGTAATACCCTGACTCTAAAAGATATGGGTCCGCGTGAACATTTTAGTAATCAATTAGCTTAGTAAATATTCTTATTAAGTGAGTTATAGTTCTTTTGTAACCTAATAGAAAATCCCAACCTCTCGCCAAGCATGCATTCCTTACCAATTGAGCTGAGCTACTCTCCCGCGTGTACGATTTGGCCATGTGCTCCTCAGCTTTCAGAATTCAGGGTTAGTTCGTCACATAATTGTTTTCCCCTCGCCACAGGTTCCAGTGGACACATACAGAAAGTGTTAGGCGAGTAAGGGCCGACACCAGCTTACGTGCTATATTCCTGTATGATTCCCATTACTACAGTAGACTAACTGTAGAAACCAGCAAAATCAGTGGTCTACTTCAGTCAACAGACATCTACAGTGAGTAGTGCTTCAAATAACAAAAACAACTTGGGTGTTGCATCTAACTCAGTTGGGTTGTGTTGTGACAGTGATCTTTATTTTTATTTTTTTTTACTTGTGTCTGAATTATCAAACTAAAAGTTTTGCACTGGGGACTCCAGCGTTATAATTAATTAGTGTTACTTTTTTTTTTAAAAAATTGATTGCGATCTTCTGTTCAGTAATGTAGAACTTTCAAATTTAAAAATTTCTATGAACCAGCTAATGGACATGAAAACAAATAATTCAAATTTTAATCTTAGATTCACGAAGGTGGCATAATTTTTCATATTCTTTTAGAGACAACAGAGATTTTCAATGAATGTGCATATCTTGTACTGTGAACAAAACAAACATTATAAAAAACAAGAAGAAAAAATTGTCTTTGTGGAAAATGTAATGTAACACTTTTAAGATTAATGTAAAATTGTCTTAAGATTCCGGGAAGCGAGGTAGAGATGTCACAAATGACTGTATTAACTGTGAAAGGTATGGTTCTGCGTGACCTTTTTGTAATTAAATAGTTTAGTAAATATTCTTATTAAGTGAGCTATAGTTCTTTTGTAACCTAATATAAAATCCCAAACTCTCGCCAAGTATGCATTCCCTACCAATTGAGCTACTCTCCCCCGTGCACCATTTGGCTATGTGCTCCAGGGTTAGTTCGTCACAATATTTTATATTTATATTTGAATTCAGAGGTGCCATGCTAAGATTTAAAACGAAAACCCATCCCAAGCTACCCTTTACGTTAAAAACTTTTCGAATATTTCATTTTATCAAAAATAGCTTACCCAATTTTATTTTTATTTTTTTGTTTAAAAAATATATATCGACGTATACATATACATAATTTTTCTTTTATTTTTAACAGTTTTTTCATTATTTACGTTTAGTTACTTATCTGTTTTCCTTAGTTTCACACATATTCACTATACACATAAGCACCCATGACCAAGGCGGGACTCGAACCCGCGAGCCTGTACGCGGCGGAACGCTACATACATACGCTCTAGCGACCGTGGCTACGAGGGCCGGCTAATTAAAACACAAATGTTTAATTATCATACGGAATATATATCTTGAATTTTCTCGGAATAGCCTCCTAAAGTTCTCTTCATTCTGAATTACTTTTTCACAACTGATTATCCATAAGAGGGAGACAAAGTCTTACGACACAAGCGATGTATATTTCATTAGAGAAAACAACTAAAATAATGTATTTTGTGAACATATCCATGTCTGTAATATACTTTTCTATCAGTTTGCATTTCGCAATACATATAAATCCTAATTTATATTCTCACTGTACAAGGAGAGGGGAATATCGTAGCAATCACATAGCGACCACTTCTTAGAAAGATTTGACTGTAGCTTAAGAAGCTATATTTTTCTATTCCATTAAAGCTACAAGGAAATGTGTAATAAAATCTGCTCTGTATACGTTTATCTACATTATCATGCAGTAGATGGACGAAAACATTTTAAGAATATTTTGTACAAGAACGAGTAGGGAAATCATCTGAGTGCACATAAGTGGGTTTTCTTTTACTTCATCTATCACGTTTGTCTCAATGACATGCTTTGTAAACATGTGGAAGGGATGAAAGAGGGAGACAGGGACCCTGATATGGAGTACGCTCAAGCCGGTGATTGGTGGAGAGAAATTCCAGGTTTTTGTAGAAGTGAGTGTACGATGAAAAGAAACGAAAACACCCATTCATTTCCTTCCGGCCATCAGTGGTCTAAGAGCATTCGGGTAGTGCCTCTTTCTTTATATCTTCTCATATATAGGATAGTTCTAATTTGAGCTATTTTATTATACATAGAGAAGGAATTTAATCCAACCCAGAGAGATGTCGACGGATATATCTTTCTGAGGCCCCAGCGTTGCGTCTGTCTGTCTACCTGCTTGTAATAGAAGTATAGTATAACTAAGGGACGGAAAGTTGGATACCAAACTTATCATTCAAATAACAGCTATTCCTTCAGGCAGAAATAATTTAGGCCAAATCGGGAAAAGCTTAAAATTTGCCTTAAATTGAAAATATTTTGCAATGTATACCTAATCAGGCACATTTTACTTAATATTCTGTAGTTATGTTGATTACACTTGTATTTATGCTCAGTTTAAAAAAAAGACTCAACCTTAAAAGACAGTATTGAAGTATTATATATAATGTATATCATACACATTGGAAAATGTAGGCAGGGAGAAACTTTTTTCTTATTGGGTTGACATCGGGGGACAAAGCGAGAGAAATGTAAAGGAGGGTTGAAGGCAATTTTTAAAATAAACCGTAAACTTCTAAGTTCTTGCACTCGTCGTATGTGTCAAAGAAACTAAAGGGACTCATCTATTCAAACAAACGACGACACGCGCCAGGCAAGGCAGGCACCACCCGTCTAATGTGATGCAATCAAAGTGAACACAGTTTGCTATAAGGGTTGCTATGAGTATGTTTATAGCGTGTGAAAAATTGTCAAGTGTTACATGAACCTATTTAACAGTTTTGTAAATACTTATGGTTATAGAAGGGGAAGCCAAGAAGAGACGAAATGTGGGTGAACTAAGAAGTAAGGACCGCACGTTAGTATTGAATGTCTTATATTATTTTTCCAGTAAAATTAGTATCAGTAAGTACCTGGTGTTCAGAAACAGTATATAAAATAAAAACGAATGAAAGGTCCCACA
Source organism: Mantis religiosa (assembly GCA_030765055.1). Classification (NCBI taxonomy): domain Eukaryota; kingdom Metazoa; phylum Arthropoda; class Insecta; order Mantodea; family Mantidae; genus Mantis; species Mantis religiosa. The sequence goes on from CM060954.1 coordinate 123,664,802, forward strand.
TGAACTCCATAAAAAAGGGAGGAGAAACAAAAGAACGCTAGGTTAAGGCAAAATGATAGACTAGTGCAAAGCGGAGTGCGGCGAATTGTTCATTCTGTGCTGCTTGAAAACATCCCACTCACGCTGAATCTGGGTTTAGCAATGGTAAACAGTGATGATGACACCCTATCTAATTTCTTACTTCTCAAGGGCCACTTTGAATAGGTTCCTATACGATTTGGAGTTCGAATGCGAAAGAAGGGGCAACAAGTCTATATTAATACAAAGAGAAGATATCAGATTTGCCGTCGAGGCTAATGAACGACGAAATTGAAAGAATTGCACCCTTATTGGAAGACAGTGAAGAAGCATAAAAGTAACCGAAACATTTAAATCAATTTTAAAGCTTTTATCATTGCATGACTTAATTTGGTTAGTTGTAATATATATTTTTATCTGCAAAATCGTGTTTTGAACTACTAAAGTATCCAGTAAAAGCAGTAAAAATTAAAATGCATGCCCTCAAAAATATAATCTCTTAAAATAGTATTTAATATCAATGTAGATAATTCCGTATTAATGATGTATCATTTACAATACAATATCAAACCGGCAGACCGGGCGCTGCCGTGGCCGAAGCTGCCATTGTATGCGTAGTACATGTGGCAACAGGGCGCTAATAAGACCTGTACTGTCTTCTAAGCGTGAGAGGCGCTAAGTATGTTGAGCCGCTGTTAAACCCAACTTGCTACGGAACTGCTTCATCGTCTAAACCAAGTAACTGTAAGGCAGAGGAACTGTCACTGACTCATGAAACACTGACATTATTTCACGATCTCTCTGTTGTCATTTGGTGTCAACTCCGCATAACCTTAAAACAGATTTAAAATGTGGATCTAATGATATTCGCCTATCCACAACCTCATAACCTTGTAGCTGGGGGTTCCCTTTAACCGTGTTTTCCGGACTATAAATTACTACCTTCATAATGCTGATCACTAACTGAAGATATATGTGGGGAACATAAGTAAATCTAAGTCACAATCTCAGTTGGCAACTAGGATTATCTCCCCTCCACTTGTAAGTATGCCAGAATTGTGACATTGAAGGGCGTAATTAATTATATCACGGTAGGGCAAGAAAATGTAATAATAGGGTTCAAATGGATATTATTATTCCTATACTTTCCAGAATATATGAAATAAGTTTCTTTCTTATTGGAATTAGTATAATTTTATATTTCTCCCTTCATTTATTCACTCGTATTAAAGGAACAAGTTTGAGATTTAATTAAACCACGACGTTGCATTGACTAATTCAAGTATGATTCAATTATAAGTTTATTTAAATAGCTTTTGTGAGAAATTAAGTTTCAAAAGCATTCGCCCTAATTGATGGAATTTAACTAAGATAATAAGAGTTAAATGATAAAGCCTGGGATTACGATAGTAAGTCGCCACAAACGGTGTATCTCGGATGCGAGAGCCCCTAGTGGTCTACCGGGAAATATTATATATATGAGTCAATTGGAGAATTTAATGTCACGAAGACACGTTGACCATAGTAGCTCAATGGTTAAGATCACCTGGATGGAAATCAGGAGATCCGTGGTTCAAATCCCGGCCGTGGTATTGAATTTTTCATGTTGACTCTATCAAAAACCGTAGGCTATATATGACTAGTGTGAAGAAATGATTAATTTCCATCAATTCACTTTAATAAGAGTTTAATGATGAAGCCAGGGATTCAAGTACTTACGATAGTAAGTCGCCACAAATGGCATATCTCGAATACGAAAGCCGCTAGTGGTGTACCGGGATATATATATATAGTTTATATATATAGACAATATATATATATAGTCAATTGGAGAATTTAATGTCATAACGGCACGTTGGCCAAAGTAGCTCAATGGGTAAGAGCCACTGGACGGAGATCAGCAGATACGTGATTGAAGTCCTGGCTGTGGCATTGAATTCTTCATGTTGACTATCATTTCACTTAATGTTTACATGTTAGCTAACATGGTGTTCGTACATAAAAATGACATAAATTACGCAATTTCTTCCTAAATTCGGACTTAAAATCTACCCTTCCTTTCAACGCCTTATTCAGAGGTAATTAGAAATGTCATGAGATTTTCCGTTCATGTTGCCTTAATTTCTCAAGGTTCTTTTTACATATTTGTTTCTTTTATTTCTAATTACTTCATTACTTCATTCATACAGCTCTCTTTAAATTAAATAGTCAAATTATCTTTTGCGAAACAACTAATGCAGTTTGTATTTTAGTAGGTCTCTCTATTATGTGTAATTATTACTTTTTACTTTTGCTGTTATAGCTAGCTAATTTTTTGTAATAAAACATACAACACTTCCTTACAATTCAATTTACAATTTTTATATTTTATTCTAAGTACAAACTTCTCTGCTGCTGATATTTACGTGCAAATAGTGGTATTAACTCCCTGGCCGTTTATCGTTATTCTAGCCCTTATGTGTTCTTGACCAGTTATAACTTTGTATCTTCCATTTCTTTAACTCTCAGCTTTCTTATACTTATCATCTATTTTTAAGCCTTTTCTCTCTCATATTAAGGCCATGCCGTGGTTGAATGGTTAGAATGCTCGACTCTCACCAACGCGGTCCGGGTTGGGTCGCAGGCGACCTCAAGGTGAGAATTGTGGTAGAAAACACGGCGCTGGGAAGGGTTTTCTCCGAGTTTTCTGGTTTCCGCCGCCATCTCTTTCCACCGGTGCTCCATCTTCTCATATACGATCCGTGTGAACGCCTGCGGTGCTGCGTGTAGTAAAAGCAAGCATTAAGCAGAACACTGCACTTCTCTCACTTTCGAGACTGCGGAATACAGGAAATGGTTGGCTAGAAGCCCAAGAAATGTAGAGTAAGCGTATACCCATATTTGGTATAGCAGATACAGAAAAATATTAAAAATATTGGAAATTAATTATTCTTTCACACTGGCCGTGTGTAGGCTAAATTGTGGAAACGTAGAGTCAGATTGAAAAATTCAATGCCATAGCCGGGATTTGAACCACGGATCTTCTGGTTTCCGTCCAGCCGCACTACCATTGTGCTACTATGGCCAACGTGCCGATATGACATTAAATTCTCCAACTGACTCGTATTTTCCCGGTAAACCACTTAGGAGTTCTCATAAACACATGAGACAACTACCTTAATGGCGACTTACTACATGTAAGTACTTTAAGGCCCGGGCTTTATAGTTAACCACTATTAGGTTAATTAATGGAAATTAATTATTCTTTCACACTGGCCGTGTGTAGGCTAAATTGTGGAAACGTAGAGTCAGATTGAAAAATTCAATGCCATAGCCGGGATTTGAACCACGAGTCAGTTGGAGAATTTAATGTCATATCGGCACGTTGGCCATAGTAGCACAATGGTAGTGCGGCTGGACGGAAACCAGAAGATCCGTGGTTCAAATCCCGGCTATGGCATTGAATTTTTCAATCTGACTCTACGTTTCCATTAAAAATATTCATTTTGCGTAAATTAAGTTCTTGTAGTGTTACAAGTGTTAAATGGTCTTACTTTATTTTTACAATTTCTTATAATGATAATTATACTGAACGTTTGATCGTCAGTATTCCTTTCTGCCTCACTAGTCAGGGCAAACAAACCTTTTTGTGATTACTGTATTGAGTAATAAGTATTTAGTAACTGAGTAATTTGTATTGGGTAATGAGTCCAATAGCTTGCGTAGTTTAAATTGCTACTGGAAAAATCATCTTATTGTAGAGAGAAGAATAAGTTATTTTATAGACAAAAAATATGCGAGGATACTCACGAAACAGAGTTAGTAAAGAAGGCCGTGATTGTCTCTCTTCAATATTATTATTGCAGACATGAAGTACAACAGTCATGTAATTTGCTGTTTCATTTCAAACTTTGCATTTACTCTGTTTTTATTTAATAACACTACTAATTAATTTATCTAGGATACAAGATTTTGCTACAGTTGGGTACTTTGTTGGCATCTCAATAGAAGCTAAGTCTAAGTTGAGATGTGTAAATATTATTTACATAATGTTTTTTTTTTTTGTAATTTACGTCCGCCCCAACGTTAAGTTATATCGGACGGTGAATGAATTGGGTGAAATGATGCTCAAGTGAGTCCAGGATCCATGGAGCTTAGAGTTACGCGACATTCGTCTTGAAGGATAAGGGAAAACCCCGGAAATAACCTTATCCAGGAAACTCACCCTGACCGAGATTCGAACTCGGGACCTCTTGAACGTGAGGCAGACATGCTACCATCTACGCTACCAATGCGGGCATAATTGTTTAGGCATTATAGATACTGCTAACCCATGGTCCGCAAAAGCTTTGAGTTACATTGATTCATCGCAAGGGAAAGCCCCGAAAAAACCTTATCCATATAACTCACCCTGACCGAAATTCGAACTCGGAGTCTCTTGAACGTGTCGTATATACGCTACCACCTACGCTACGGAAGCGTTCAACAGACAGTATGGAAACGTCTATTCACTATTAAAGCAGTTACTACTACCTGTGATCGATGGAGTTAAAGGGAGTGAAAACGTGGGATGAAGGTGACCTACAACGAACTCTGCTTTTTTCCCATATTAAGATTTCTGTATTTATGCTTTCTAGGATATACGAGGGTTGTTCAATAAAGAATGATCATAATTTTCTTACGGTCATAATTTTTCGCACTAAAATTCAATCTTCTGTTAGCTTAATATGAAACCAACACGCCGTAGTAGTTTCATTGTTAGTACTTCTGGTTCCCGCCTGTGAGAACCAGGCAAGTTCAGACATATTCAGTATCGCCTACCGCTGCAATGGAGGTAACATGCAGTTAAAGTTGATGTTAGAGGAAGACCCGGAGTTTCTTTCAAACGTAAACACTGCTGATGAAACTTGGCTACAACCTTTTTATTCTGAGAGCAAACAGCAAAGCTCAGTGTGGGAATCTCCTTCAACACCAACCCCCCCAAAAAGTAAAAGTGGTTGCTTCTGCTGGGAAAGTTATGGTCATCTCACTCTTTGATATGCATGGAATGGTTTATCAGCCTGTTGTGCCTGCACACACATCAGTAACTGGACAATACTACAGAGATGTTCTGAAAACATTGAAAGTCCATACAAGGCACAAAAGATCACATTTCCGGGAAGCAGGCTGGATGCTGCACCACGATAATGCGCGGACGCATATTGCCAATGTTGTTGCTGAATATCTTGCAAAAATCAACGTGAAGTGCATCCCTCACCTTCCCTATAGTCCGGATTTAGCCCCATGTGACCTTTTTCTATTCTCTAACTTGAAGAAACGTCTTCTCGGGAGGCATTATCCATCATCAGAAGCAGTGGTGAAGGCTGCGGAGGCGATTTTGAAGGATCCCTCAAAAATTGTTTCCAGCGTGTCTTTGAAGACTGGCAGAAACACTGGGACATGTGCATCGCATTCAGGGGAGACTATTTTGAGGATCATGAAAATTATGAGGATGAGTAAAGGTACGTTGTCAAAAAAAAAAAAAAAAAAAAAAAAAATGCTATCATTCTTTATTGAAAAGCCCTCGTACAAAACTCAGTGGGAACGAAAGAGCCAGAACAGGTATGTCGAGATATACTCTTGTAGTATCGTATTCAAAGAGTATGTTAATGTTACCAAAAGCACCGTCCGATAAGACTTGACGTTGGAGGACGAAAATTAAAAAAAGATAGCAATCCATTAGAGATGTTTCAAAAAATATAAAACAGTTAACTCTATAATTTGAAAATAATTTATGATAGCTGTTCTGAAATCTTCCTTTCAATCGTACAATTATTACCTATTAGATTAATACCTTTCGGCCGCCTCTAAGTGTGGTTGAGGTACTATCCGTCATACAGCAAAGGTGAAATAGTTGCCGCTAGACCAGGCGCTTCTCAAGAATTGCATGAAGTAAACGGACCAGAGTAGGCTACATTCCAACACCGGATTACCTCTTGCCGAGAGTGGGGAGATATGCTAAATTTAGGGCATATCCTGCTTATTATATGGGCCAAGTAGTTACAGTTCAATTTTGAACTACCCGTCAGTTTTTGGCATTCTTCTTTTCCACTTGGTGCATTTGAGCGTTCCCGCTCACTGGTCTTTCCGTCACTGCAGGCGCATAAGATTCCTTGCAGAACAAATACAAAGTCACAAACTCACGGTGCGCGGAGTTTTCTGTTGGAACAGATACACACTTGTTAGATTTCTGATTTGCTCACACTTGTACTAACTATGCTAGACTCGTCCAAATGGCGAGAGCGCTAGCTTATACAGAGACTGGAAGTCGAGATGTCGAAAACTCTGGAACATTTTGCTTATTTGGCAACAACGCTTATCGTGTTTATTTGGGGACTGCGGGCATCCCACCCATTGTGTCCTGGAACGGCGCGCCAGGCCGGCCCCGACACCGACCTACCAAAGGAGGAAGTGTTTACCAGGAACATATAACCGTGCCAAGCAGCACGGAGATTCCCACCGATACTTCCACCCTCCAGATGAGAGATGATATGAAATTATAATAGAGATGAGGTACTGGAACTTCGGGGGATGTAATTAACCTACCCAGCATTCACCTGGCGACCCTAGAAAACCCCCCAAAACTTAATGGGTCCACCACAATCTCTCTTTGCGTTCGTCTGAGATCGAACCCCATCTGAGCCATCACACTTGGTCCTCTTTCCTCCAGACTTGCAATTATATATGATCCGTGGTAATCTTCTATTGTCCATTCTGCAGATATGTTCTTTGTAACTTGTTTATTCCCCCTGTTTTAATTAATTCATGTATCTTCAGCTAACACCGTATATCGTCATTTATTATTTTATCCCCCCTTGTACAGCCTATAACCTTCCTTTAAAATCACATTGCAGCAGCTCGTGTCGTTTGACTTAAAATCCACTGATTTTCTCTCGTACATGAGCACTGGTATATCCCTTGTAGAACTTTAGCTCTGTATCTCTTCGTATTTTATTTTGTGTTGGAGTTCATTAATTTTGTTTTCCATCTCATTATTCACGGTAACACATACCACGTTCTAAATATTTACAGTGGAAGACTTCCTCGAAGCATGCTCAATTTCTTCTCGGGCAGCAAGTCAGCTGAAAAGACGATTACAAATCGAAGTTTCGGGAGTGTGCATCTCTCCCATCATCAGGATATTTATGAAATAAAAATAAACATATTAAATAAAAATATAAATTAAATAAAAGTAACACTTTATTAACACTTAATAAGTATCCTGATGATGGGAGATATGTACACTCCCGAAACGTCGATTTATAATAATCTTTTCAGCTGGCTTGCTGCCCGAGAAGAACTTGAGCATCTTCGTCGCCAGGAATTATTTTGCTCTAAGCATATTTCCTCAAACATATCTTTGATCTGACAGGATATTTGCCATAGTGTGCCATTATATTCCTTTTATTTGCAGATACAACCTACATATAGTTGTAACAACCCACTATTGTTATTACTCCTTCACCACATGATAGCAATGGCGGAAGTTATTTATATTGATTTGCGAGCTCCAAAAGTTTCACATCTTGTAATGTATGTTATTATTGCTTTCCCGTTATGCAAAGTTATACGAAATTCGCTCTAAAACAAGAGGGCTTGACAAGCCACTCCCAGAAGGATGAGTATATACTTCGTGCACGTAATCTATTAAATATATTATTCTTAATAAAATCGATACATTTTTTCCGTATCATTTAAATGCTAAAGAAATTAATATTTGAAATTTACGAGGCAAGTTTTTTTAAGTCAGTACCGTTTTGGAATTAAAAAAAGACCTGCATAGATATCGCAATAAGTTTAGTTTTACATGAAAGCCTGTACCTTAATCTACTTTTCTACATATTTTCCATGAATATTAAGGCACCTGTCATAACGTAGCACCAGTTATTGAATACCCTCTTCATAAAAGTCTGCCACCTGACGTGTTAACCACTGTATCACAACTGTTTTGACTTCGTTATCGTCTTGAAGACGCTGACCACCCAGTGCAGGAACAAATAGTAGTCGCTTGGCGCCAGATCAGGGCTGTATGGATGATGATATAGAGTTTCCCATTGAAAAGATTTGATGAGATCTTTGGTCCGATTGGCCACATGTGGACGGGCATTGTCATGCAGCAAAACGATACCCTTACTCAACTTGCCACACCTTTTGTTCTGGATTGCACGGGGCAGATTGTTCAATGTCTCACAATAAGACTCTGCATTGATTGTCTCATTACGAGGCAGAAACTCCACTAGCAATACTCCTTTTCTGTCCCAAAAACTGCGCATGATTTTTCAGGCAGAAATTGTTTGCTTAAACTTCACTTTTGTGGGTGATAATCAATGCCGCCATTCCATGGATTGTTGTTTCGAGTAGGCCACCCCTGTTTCGTCACCAGTAACAATTTGGTCTAAAAAATCATCACCTTCACTGTGGTACCGCTCAAGGAAAGCGAATGCACTGCCTAAACGTTGGGTTTTGTGCAAATACGTCAACATTTTCGGAACCCACCCTTGAACACAATTTCCGGTACTTCAAGTTCTCGGTTACAATGCGATACAAAACACTGCGAGAATATCGAGGAAAATAGTCACACAATGATGAAATTGAAAAGCGTCTGTTTTCTGTCACCTTTTCGTCCACTTTCTGCACCAAATCTTCAGTAACGACCGAAGGACGCCATCATGCACATTTGTGCGGCCATCTTTAAATGCTCTCACCCATTTCCTTACCATTCCATCACTCCTAATGTTTTGTCCCTAAACTTCACAGATCTCACGATGAATATCGACCGGTTTTACACCTTTATCACTAAGAAATCGTATAACAGCCCGTACTTCACAATCGGCGGGACTCACGATTGTCGGTGGCACTTTAAACACTCAGTAACCAACATATACAATGAAGAATCAGACTGTAATGGCGTCAGTGCGTAGACAAGAGATGTAGGTAACCAGCGCGGAACGTCGACCGTAGCGCTGCGGCGGCGGAATCGCAAAACGGTACTGACTTAAAAAACATGCCTCGTAAATTTCATACCTTCGGACAATTCTGAACCTAAGTACCAACAAGTTTTTCTTTAGCGTGTCTGCCTTACATTAGAGGTCCCAAGTTCGAATCTCGGTTAGGTTGAGTTACCTGGATAAGGTTTCTTCCGGGGTTTCACTTATCCTTAAAGACAAATGTCAGGTGGCTCTAAGCTCCATGGACCTTGGACACATTTGTGCATAATTTCACCCATTTCATTTACCGTTCAATATGACAACGTTGGAGGACGTAAAAAAAATCGTGTAGAGTTATTCTCTTCATTAACTCAACCCACTCAGTGTCGCAATCACCCACCTGTTCACTCAATAGTTCACTCACCCACTCACATTCGCAAGCAATTGTTATAAAAGTGCCATTTTGAATACTAAGTGGCTTTCTGATCTTTTTATGAAAATTTTGATTGCAATACAATTCTTTATCTACTTAATTGCAAGGTGCATATATTATCAATTTTCAAACTGTTTGTTTCTCCTCATATTTTAATTCTACATAATACTGCTTGACAATTATATGTACTACATCTTTTCTGCGAGCAGGTTCTCTGTTAATCATTTTAAAATGCTTGTAGTTGAATATAACCTCTACTTTTGGCAAATACTTGCAGGTCTGTACTTAAACACTGAATTATACGACTTTTAAGTAAAGGAATTAAATTCAGTTGATGCTAACGAGTCCAACTCTCAGAGTCCTCTGTTTAGCCAGAGAAAACACGAATAAGAGGAGACTAAACGGTTATACAAAGAAAAGTACAGTCGCCTTGAATGCTGGGTATTCTATCTTATTAAGGGGAATGGCACCTGTAGAGATAGCTTGAATAGCAGGAAATAATCATAACTACCTGCGGTTAAGAGAAATAATATTATGATGGTATAACATTTTCTTTTTATCCTTAGAGCTTATCTTTCCCTACAGTTTCAGTGGAATTGTATTTCGCCTTTTTACGCACGTGGCGTTGGTTAGTTTCGTTGCTTTTAAATCTGTTTAGTTGACAAAAGCCACTTTAAATGTAACCAAGACTGTTCTAAAAATCTTTCGAAGCAATGCATGTAACATATGAAAGAGAAAATAAACACGGATTGACGTAGTACTTCAGGATGAACACATGAAATCAGAATTTCAAGTGTGACAACGCCCAAATGATGGGCACTTTACACTGTCGCTTAATAATGTAAATGGGAGGATCAGTACATCAGTCTACGCAAAAGAGGTAGAGTGCCACACGTATACCTCTCGGTCCTTTGTACTTTTACATGACCGTTGAAAGAAAGAAGACTAGATCTGGAGACGGGTGCTAGCTGGACGCTTCCAGGTCGGTGTATTCAACACCACCCAACCCCATTCCTTGGCCTTCAGCGCCTCCCCCCCCCCTAATGGAAATGACTCAGAGGCCTATCGTGACTGTACGGTCCCTACCGACACCAAGTAGGAAACCTATACTCATAACATCCATCGCCCAGACGCATCGCGCTGTCACCAGGACCTACAGCCTACAGAACAGATGACATCAAAGCATAAAGAAAATGATGGACAGAAATGTCGTGTAGAAGAGGAACTATCCCAATGTCTGCTTAACTATCCCAATGTATCTGGGCGAATGTATCTGCCTTATGAAGATGCTGTAATTTGTAGCAGTGATCTTGCTTCAATATACAGCAGAAACATATGTCAGGGTATGTGTGGGTGTGGAATAAAAGTAAGGATGACACTGGAATCTAATATGAAAGCTTTTTAAGTATTCACTTAAATGGAGAAGTTCCCGGCCAATGGAAATTAATATACACAAGTATTCGATATTAACCTACTTGAATCTTCTACTATGCGATAACACATGGTTCTATCAATGAGAAAAGAAATGACGTCTCATTCAGCTACGTCTTGCTCCATCGGCGACCAGTCCAGAAGTGTGTAAGATTTGGCATAGAATGCCCTCCTCGGTAAGGTGTGTGCCTCACGTTCAAGAGGTCCCGAGGTCCGAGTCCCGAGTGTGTACACGTACACACACATACACATTGCACACGAACACCTATGGTGTTGGTACGTTTCGAACTCGCAAACCACATACACTTTAGCGGCCATGGCTAAGAGGACTAGCAAACTTTGACTGATCATACATTCAGGGTAATCCTAAAGCTTGTTATGGTCATGGTTAAGTAGAATGGTGTTTCTAAACATCTCAAGAAAACTCATTTGAAATACACAGAAATATATTAAGGGTTTAAAACATAATATATGGGAGAGAAGAGTCAGAAACAGGTTTATTTCCATTATTTAATGAAATTCCTCATCTTTGTGCTTGAATACTAATTAAATAGCTTTTCTGGGTCAAACATTTCAAAATTAACTTTTCTACACAGTTTCTGCTGCAAGCAGTGCTGGAAACCTACCAATAACTCTCCTTTTAGCGCAGGCGGCTTTCGTTAAGTCACAGTGAAATATCCTAAAAAATAAAACGAGTTTTCTGGAGTCATGTATTGAGTTAGAAACAGATTCGTTAAGTCGATTCATTTTTCAAGTAACGATACCAGAATTTTGCACATTAAATACGTGTTTGTATATACGCTTTGTAGATTCCTACTTTATTTCACACAGCCTGATTAGAACCTGGATTTGATCTAATTTCAGTTTTCCAAAATATGTATCTGCATAAATAAGAATATGTAATTAAAACTGGTTAAATATTTAATGGGGTAAATTTTGTTAAATCATTTATTTATACTTTCCAGATAATGAACGTTTCAGATATGTGTAAAGAACTGGTAGTCAAGTGCCCCCCAAACTGCATTGGAACGGTATAAACAATGTTCTGTAAGAAAATATATTTTTGTACGATATGTATACATCGTTATTTTTTAACATGTTAATGATGCCTATTTATATAGAAAGATCGTGCTAGTTATAATATAATAGGAATAATATAATAGCTGTTCTATAGTTTGAACATTAAATGAACGAATTTAGATCTGGAAATCCAGGATTCATATTCAGGTCAATTTGTCATAGTTTAGTGAAAACTACTTCATTTGATGCATTAATATTCTGAACTTCCATTATCATCACAGTTTCTCGAGGGATATGCCTGAAGTCTCCAGTTTTTGGGATGCCAACTGCTGTAACTTCGACGACCTTTAGACTGGATATTTTAGAACTGACTTATGTTGACAAGAATTCATACACAGATATTACAGAATTTCCATCGCTGACATTACAGCCTCCAAGTATTTACGTAGAAGTCCAACTGGCTTCTGGGGCAGAATTATGTCAAGTGGGAAGTACTTAAAAACTTTATACGACAGCATATTTTCTTTGATGATTTGAGTGTACTTACTTCTGGAAATATATACCATGCGTTGCAGTGCATTATCCATAGAGGTAACATGTGTGAAGTATATTAGGATATTTTCCCTTTTCAATATGAATATTTCAGCGTATAATAAACCCTCTTTCTTTAGTGCCATCTGAACGTAGTGTCTTAATCCTTCATTAATTAATCCTGCACTGCTGAAATGTTACTTCCCTAAAAAGCTATAGAATAAATAGAGTTTGAATGCGGCTTCAGAATCCAACTCGCGACATGACCTTGGAGCCTTCCTACTGGGAGGTAAAACATTGCTGTGACACTTACAGCATGCATATCACAATAGTTGGTGGGGTACTGGCGAAGTGACTTCTTTCACATTCTATCTACACAAACATGCTATAATGTGCTGGGTGTAATTGCTATCAGGTATTGTTTCAAACTTTTCTTGTATGAATAATAATGAAGAACGTCCTTGATTTTTTTATTTAATGCATGTTTTCAGTTTTAATGAATGGATAAGGAAGAGTAAGACGCTATATGGTGATAAGATAGTTACCTAGGTACTTTAGGTCTTCGTATCCCCCCAAAGTCCTCCTCCTGTATGTAACACGTGGCTCAGCCATATCTGAGTTGATTATGCTGGGGTGAATAATTCCGCTTCGCTTAATTATTTGTAATAATCTCATCAAAAGTTATACAAAAGGTGGATTTGTGCCAGGCAGTAAATGATTGGTTATAATCATAGGTTAAGAGGTAATGGATATGTATTTGCCAAATTGCTTCCTTATTACCACAATAGCACTCCTCCGGTGTACCACACTAAACAACTGTCTGTTTTCAGATATACAATTAGGATTACAAATAGCAATAGAACCTGAAATTAATACCATCATATAGTTTTTGGAAATTTTTCTCTAGTAAGAGTGCTTCAAACCAATCAGCCTTTAAAGGCTATCCTTTTAGCACTGTTTTCCTCCAAACGGGTGGAGATTTAAGATTCAACCCCTTTAGTAAAACCTCCTCCCTATTCGACTCACTCATTTACTAGGCTAGTGACGGAAGAAGGTAATATTAATTTCATGCTGGGACACGAAATTAATTCGTATTGACTTATAAAATTAGATTCTTCTGACATCTTACACAGTTTCATCATGTGATATAAACTTATCCATTCATTGGTAACGCTCAGTTTATCTTTACTTCTATGTTTATTCCCTATCATTTTTGTAATAAATGATGAAAAAGTTATCTTTTGCAGTCTCAAGCATCTCTTGATCTTGTTTGTTGATAAATACTTTGCAATTCACATATGCAGCTAAAATAACAGTTTATTAAAATGTTATCTTCGCTCACTTCATACGACTGCTGTGTAAAACTAGGCGGGTGCTTTAGATTTAATTTGGTATTCCAATTAAATTTGGTATTCCAATTATGCATAGCTGTTGTAAGATTTCAAACATATTTTGCAAATGATCCATTGGTAAGGGTAAGCAGATTACAACCATTAACTTAAATATATTCAGTTTCATAGAAGAGCGTCCAAATAAAACAGCCACAAATATAAAGCTACGTAAATGGGTTCTGACAGCTTTATGATCAAATTATGATCATATTATTTAAGCAATTGCACATCTAATTGTAATATTTAATATTACAATTATATGTGCAATTGCTTAAATTAATTTTTATACAGATTGATGGAATATGTGTGGTATTTACCTACTCTTCCAGCAAAGAAACCGATCTAATAGCTCTAACCAGCTTTAAAACTCGAGACCAGTTGAATATGAGACATGCTACCACACAAAGGGTCACTTCGGATACAGAGATACTAATTTCGACGAATAAACTAAATGTTAAATTCACAAATAATTAAGCTTGTTTTAGGCCTAAGAATACGTGCCTATAGCACACGGTTAATGATTAATAAATACTACTACTACTACTACTACTACTACTACTACTACTACTACTACTACTACTACTACTACTACTACTACTACTACTACTACTACTACTACTACTACTACTACTACTACTGCTACTGCTACTACTACTACTACTACTACTACTACTACTACTACTACTACTAATAATAATAATAATAATAATAATAATAATAATAATAATAATAATAATAATAATAATAATAATAATATTAATACTAATATAATACTAATACTAATATAATACTAATAATAATAATAATAATAATAATAATAATAGTAATAATAATAATAATAATAATAATAATAATAATAATAATAATAATAATAATAATAATAATAATAATAATAATAATAATAATAATAATAATAATAATAATAATAATAATAATAATAATAGTAATAATAATAATAATAATAGTAATAATAATAATAATAATAATAATAATAATAATAATAGTAATAGTAATAATAATAATAATAATAATAATAATAATAATAATAATAATAATAATAATAATAATAATAATAATAATAATAATAATAATAATAATAATAATAATAATAATAATAATAATAATAATAATAATAATAATAATAATAATAATAATAATAATAATAATAATAATAATAATAATAATAATAATAATAATAATAATAATAATAATAATAATAATAATAATAATAATAATAATAATAATAATAATAATAATAATAATAATAATAATAATAATAATAATAATAATAATAATAATAATAATAATAATAATAATAATAATAATAATAATAATAATAATAATAATAATAATAATAATAATAATAATAATAATAATAATAATAATAATAATAATAATAATAATAATAATAATAATAATAATAATAATAATAATAATAATAATAATAATAATAATAATAATAATAATAATAATAATAATAATAATAATAATAATAATAATAATAATAATAATAATAATAATAATAATAATAATAATAATAATAATAATAATAATAATAATAATAATAATAATAATAATAATAATAATAATAATAATAGTAATAATAGTAATAATAATAATAATAGTAATAATAATAGTAATAATAATAGTAATAATAATAGTAATAATAATAGTAATAATAATAATAATAATAATAATAATAATAATAATAATAATAATAATAATAATAATAATAATAATAATAATAATAATAATAATAATAATAATAATAATAATAATAATAATAATAATAATAATAATAATAATAATAATAATAATAATAATAATAATAATAATAATAATAATAATAATAATAATAATAATAATAATAATAATAATAATAATAATAATAATAATAATAATAATAATAATAATAATAATAATAATAATAATAATAATAATAATAATAATAATAATAATAATAATAATAATAATAATAATAATAATAATAATAATAATAATAATAATAATAATAATAATAATAATAATAATAATAATAATAATAATAATAATAATAATAATAATAATAATAATAATAATAATAATAATAATAATAATAATAATAATAATAATAATAATAATAATAATAATAATAATAATAATAATAATAATAATAAAGGTACCAACATATCATAGGAATACTCCTTCATGTACTCAAGAAAGTGTCTACCTACAGGAAAAATGTTTCCGAAAAATGCTCGGTGAGAAATTTACTTCTGCCTCATTCCAACAAGTTGCTGGCGCCATCCACTATCAGCAAATCTGACAGGAGTCATGACGGTTGTCTGGCTAGAAGGTGTGAAGTCTAAGATAAAGCTGCTCTTTCCAAGACCTGCGGGTAGATTGTAGCAATGTATTAGAGAGAAATAACAGCTGACCATTAATAATCAGCCTGGCAGGGATACCAAGGGATTATTAGCCAAGAGACTCGAGTGCAACGCTCAGTGGTTTTGAAGGAGCAATGCATATATTTTGATACAACATTCTGTTCCGACTAGAGTGTATAAATTGCATTATAATCGTCTATCTAAGCAAAGATATTCGAAAGTGAGCAAATATGGCCAGTCTAAAATGTATACGGTGAGATAGAGCATTAGTAATGAAAATGATTTATAAATAATTTGACTGCACCCTTGAAAACTTTAATGGAGAACTAGCGCAGCCGTACGGACTTATAATTCAGAAAGTTCTTTAAAGATTTGGACCCAAGATGCTAAGTGCATATTACCAAGATTAATTGAATGACTTCTGTAAAATGACCCTCTGAAAACAGAGGGCGGAGTTGTGGGTGAATCGTAAACTCATTGCGGCCTCTCATTGCCTCTCATCATTGCGACCTGGTTTTTCCGCGGGGGTTTCTGGGACACTGGGCGAATGCTGGGTAGTTTAATTACTCCCCCGAATTTCCTGTCCTTCCATTTCATCTCCACACCATCTCTCATCTGATGGTCTCTTTCAAGGTAAAAGTGACGGCAGGAGTATCGGTAGTGCATGGCAGGACCATATGCTCTGAGTCAACCACTTCCTCCTACGGTAAGTCGGTGGCCGGCCTCTGGACTGACTGCTTTGACTATCTTCGAATCACAGTACGGGGGAATGTCCGATGTCCTGGCCTGCCGGTGGAGTTACCCATCTAAGTAAAATGTAGGGACCCTGCCCTCGGCATTCTTGTGGCACCTTGGAACAGCTGCCCTCTGTCTCCTCTCACCTCATCCTTCCTCCCGGGGATGCACCATTTGGGGGCATAAAGTACTTAGACCAAGACTGGTTGCAGTGCCGAATCCACTTCGAAAGAAAAGGATGCGCTATGCCAAAGAATATTTCTAAGCGCATAGGGCTTTTAAATTAAAAAAAGATGTAATAATTTGAGGCATTTTCAAAGGAATCAACTATTTGATTGCTGGAATAGAATATTAAGTGCAGATATAGTTGTAATGATGAAAGGGCTGAAAGTATACAATTGAAATCAAATCCTTTTATCCCGTACTCATGTGACTTCATATATCATGGAAAAGGAGTAGCAGAAAGTAAGGAGAAAATTCAATAGCCAATCATTTCTTCACAAAGTTCTCCCCCATGAGCATTAATCTTAAACCTGAACGCTTCCTGCCACAAAAATCGTCCTTTTTTGCTGTGATTACTTTTTGTTCTTCCATTCAGGAAGACTTGTGGGTAATCGTCAGCTTATAAAGATAGTAAGTAGAATGTCTCGTTCAACAACTCGGTCTCGAATTCAAACCCACAGTTTATATTTTGTTTTTGCAAGAAAATTGAGAAATCTAGTTATATAGACAGTTCTCTAAGTTGGAAACATCCCTCATTGTTCAACAAGTCCTTCTGTATACAGTGTAAGCAGTTATAACGTTTAAGAATTATTTTGGCTGGAAATATATCAAATGACTCCATTTTATAATTATAAAATCAGAAAATAAAAGGTCCCAATGTCGTGAATAGAACAAGAATAGTCATGGGTTCTACGCTTAGTGTCTTTCAAAGCATGACCATGAAAGCTAAGTTATGAAACATTGTCCGTATAAGCAGTAAACAGCAACATTTTGAGTTCAGTTATGAACAAGTGGGATACCAGAAACATTCTAATTTAAACGTCATTTATTTTATCCAGGACGTTATTAGTTCTCGCCCTGATATAAAGGTGCGATTTATATCACTACCTCTTAGAAAATTCATCGAGATTTCCTCCTTAAAATGAAAGAAATGTATTTATTACTGAAAATAAACGGACTAAGGACCAAAGATATTCATATAAGAGGTGAAGTTAATTGCTAGTTAACCTTAGAACAGAATTAAATATGTCGTACTGCTTTAGGAGCATAGTAATTTTATTTCCTACTTCGTACTCATTACTTTACAATAACGTACTGTTAAAATAATACCACTAGCTCCAGCTATAAGAGTAATATCTTTTGGGTAAATTATTCATTCTCTAAATATTGCTGGCTTTTATATACAATGTCAAACACACTTCACTGGGGGTTAGCTACCGGCATTTAGAGAGATAAACACGGTAGTGCTTCCGTCCAAAATGAACACACGCACAGCTAGAATCGTTTGGCAGTTTCTTCGTCTCCAGAACATTCAAGAGTATTCTGTGGAAATTTCCAGAGCACTATAAACGAGCACTCTCGCGAGTCAGACAGTGCGTAGTAAGTGCGATTGTGAGTGTGCTTTTGGAGCGAGTTTGTGAGGATTGATGTGACATTTAGTAAGGAGAGTTTGGAAAGCTCTTGTGTTCTACTCCGCCGTGCGTGTACGTCGTGCGCATTTCGTTATGCTCTTACGTCACCAAGAATGTGAACTAGTAATAAAATCTAAGAGAATGTTCGAGAGAAACTTTGTACTAAATCACATCAGTGAAGTAACACTGGACACTGAAGCAAGTCAAAATGGTGCCCTAAAACATAAATAACGTTATATTTTTAAATCTATTAACATATATAATTCAGTGTGCAATAGAGGTTACACATATATAATTCATTTAGAAATAAAAAAACCTCGGGGTAAGTGGAATAGTCTTATTGGATTATATACACATAAATCCGTTTCAAAACTAATGAAAACTTTATTCTTCAATAATTTAGTTTATTTAAACTTTGCTATGAGAAACGTTCGTAGTTCTTCTCTTAATTTAAAAAAATTGCATATAAAATACACCGTAAACATTCAGTACTCACCTATCGAAGAACCAATGTTATATAAGTACAACATTCAGGAATGTGTACTTAAACTTTTAGAAATAAAGACAGCTTGTTTAAAGTGAATTGCACAAGTTTCTGTTTATTTAAACAGCATCAATGGAGCTGGAAAATTATTGCTTACCTGTCTTTCCTTGACAAGGTGCCTTGTCGGGGTTATTAAAACGCAGTGAAAACCTCTTTGAAAAAAGTTTATTATGCTACCAGCTTCCGTGTAAGTTGAAGTTCTATTTAATCTATTGGATGAATAGCATTAGCCTCCCTCCCCGAAAAAAAAAAAAAAAAAACATTTTTCGCATACGATAAAAGTAAGAGATTCTTAAGGAAACAGATGTGCTGATTTTGAAAATCACCACAGAAATATCCCATTACGTCAGGTTGAAAAGATGTGAACACATTTGTGTTCTTACCTCCGAGGCTTCAGATAAAAAATGTTACATTTATTATTCATTTATTATTGTGATATAATAATATGTAGTGTGGTACTGTACATCATGGTGAATTAATATTAATTCAAATGCTGTTTCACATGTATGCAATAATATTTGGGCTATATATTTTGGGACATATTTGTAACTCTAGTTAAACGTGCTTGGTAGCATGTGATTGCCCTTTCTGCTCTTGCCTGCTTTCTCTCGCAAGAAACCAATAATAATGTCCAGCATTACTGGGTCCTTACGGCCTTGGTAACCCTTCTCCATGACAGGCATGCACTGATGAAGCCATTCACCATGTTAATCACTAATATCACCCAGATTTGAAAAAAAGAATTCTAAATGTGAATGGAGAAATAGCAGTAACGATTGCCTATGCGAGTTGACTCAGTATATACTTGCTTATCGTATTAACTATATACGAATTGCTTACGTTGAACCTTACTTATATTACTTCTGATATACCGCTGTTTATAAATATACTTTTAGGTTATTGTTCTGGATATAATATTAATTAAGATTTCAAATACAGGTGCAGTGATATATAAGTTGAATAATGGATTAAAATACTTGTTTATGAAGGCAAAGACTGGAATAAAGTAATGACTATGGTCAAGAACAAGCATTCAGCTATTTGTTTATTAAGGACGTTATCAATTGCCAGGATCATATCACCGCAACATGTGATCTGGAACTTCGTGTGATAGGAATTCTGTTAGATGCCATTAAATCTACTGAGACTGTTGCTTTTAAGCTCTAGTCCTCATGGTACCTCTGACGTCACCAGAGGAACCTCGGGCTGAACATTCGAGCTCCTCCCGAATGGGAATTGTACGGATTGAGTTGCACTCGAGGGCGCAGTGTGTTGCCGACACCCGCGGGAGATCGGGTATCTCCGGTCAGGCTTCGGCTGCCCGGAGGGGGTAAAGGGTTGCCAAAGAAGTCCCGGGTACTATCCTGCTGAGCTAGTAGAAGGGGTGCTAGATCACCAGGTGGCCCCACTAAGATTATTCGGAGGTCTTCCCTGGGGTGTTGACGCTAGTAACTGGCGTATCCACTTCCAACCGTCTTGACGTTGTTGTCGATGGGGGAGGGGGACTTTTTAGACTCAAATTATTGCCCCAAGGAAAGAGATTCGGAGTTTTCCATTGTTCCCGGGTTGTTAGAGGCCGGAGTCTTCGGACTTTCGGGAAGACCTTGGAATGAAATAAAATGTGGCTTTTAAGCATCGCTCTAAGCCGAATTTGAGCCTGTAGCCTTGGCATTAGTTGGCTGTGCTTAATCAGCCAAGCTATCCAGGCGAACAACGTAAAATTCATTTTGAATAATATCATTATTCGTGGTCTGGAAGTGGCCTCCAATTTCCAAGGTCGTAGAGTAAAACTGTTTAGCATAGTTTTAATCGGAAAGTAGTCAGTAGCTTGTTGGTAAGTTCTTTAATTTTTTTAATTGCTGGGAGTTCTTGTTTGCATCAATCTGCAAAATACGAGAATCTGTTTTAAATACGAAGGATATGTGATGCAAATCTGCACCCTCTATCACAGATCATCCTTAGCAGTCTGTTCTGCACAGTCGGCAGCCCCCTAATGGTGGTAGGTGTTTGCAGACTTCGCAGCCGTACAGGATCAAAAGCAGAATGATTGCCCGATATAAGCACTTTTAGGTATGTAGGTATGGTAGATGTGAATACTGGGCACAACTACCAGAGCATGGCATGTCCCGATTCCGGCCTTGTCCCCTGACATGGGGAGTGAATATCAGCCCGCTATGGAGGACAGCGAAGTATTTAGCAGAGCTAACCCAAGGGATTTGCCTGTACCCGCAACTTCAATGCCTGGGCACTTGCCAGCAATGAATCTTCACCGAAAGGAGAGCAGAGTTATTTCCCGGGCTAATTGCCACCCTTCATTTACTTTTTTAATTTTGATGAAGTTTTGCACAAATACATTACATTATGGATTTCATTATAATGTGTGTTCTTTATTAAGGCTTCGCAGATTTTCGATTCTGTTTCCTTCCACTACAACGCCAGCAGATCTTCGAAATGCCTCCTACGTTTCTGCATGTTGACAAGTAACAGTCTGGGGTTCCGTGGAGAAGTCAAACCTATGTACAGACTTTCCGACAGTCCTGAAGATAATGGGGTCTGTGTGATATAAGCCTTCCTTCCACTTTCACCCTAAAGTTACGGCCCTGAAGGAAACTGTATATTATTCTAAAATAGGGAAAAGGTATATTGGGCCCCTTAAGTTTTCAATAATTAAATATTTGTTTGGAAAGTCAGACTGAAAAATACAATGCCATAGCCGGGATTTGAACCACGGATCTACTGTTTGCCGTCCAGCCGCTCTAACCATTGAGCTACTATGGCCAACGTGCCAACATGACATTAAATACTCCAACTGACTCGTGACATGAAATACTCCAACTGACCAGAAGATCCATAGTTTCATTCTGTAATGAAAATATATGCTTTTGAAATACAATCCAATTTCGACTAGTTACAGTTAGTTTTAGGGTTCACCTTTTGTATATTCCTTTCCGTTTTGGTTCGATAACGAACCATTACTTAGATCTAAACATACCCAAAGATCTCTAAAGAACACTTTAACTATTGTAATACCGAAATACAAAGACATAAACTGCTATAAACTGCCTTAATCTCTAAGGAGTCCTTTCTTGGTTTTATCGTTCTGCATCCAAGGTTTGACATCCGGTGAACTGTTCGTGCCTGTGCACCATGCTTCCGAAACGCGGTACAAAGTTTTTCCAACTTGAGCAAAAAATTGTGGCGCAGTTCTGTTGAAAGAGAGAGAAAGAGTGTTAGGAACTTTGTGAGCCGGATGAATGAGGAACAAAACATAATAGGGTTTGCGTGGGTGATGCTTCGAGATGCCTTGCCTCATCCTTTTCAGATTTTTAACCTCGTTCAAAACCTATTTGTTTTTCTTCACACGTAGCGAAGCTGCCTCTTGCAGATCTGCGTGAAGAAGCACTTTATTCTTTTGCCTCCTCTTGCTGTTGATCTCACATATTCTATACTGCTACACGTAAAGTTGTTTTAGAAAATATCAATTAAAACTTAAAGCACAGTAAGTAGGTTCAAAATTCAAGTTTGGAATCAATTCTACAAATGATGTAGTAAGAGCAAATTGTTATGCATTTTTGTGCACACTTCCTTTGGATTTATCACATCTAATTACACAATAGTATGTAGTCAGTATCCGTAATGTATTCGTATTGTCCTACTTCTTCTGAAGTGCTCAGAATGCAAGCACTTTCAATAATGATATCACCTTTGATTGGACGTGTGACAGGTGACAGAAATTTTCGCAGCACAGCACAGGGTGTTTGTAGGTGGAGTCAGATGTTCATTAAAGGATTCATTCAAATCCTTATATTTCTCATGCATATACCCTTTGCATGTAGGATGTATCACTACATATCTCTTATTCGTTGAAAAAGTGTTTCCATTTGCACTCATTAGCTCTTAATGGGCACCCAGGAAAACTGCACTTCATCTGTAAATATTAAAAATTAATAAAAACCTGTTAATAGTGCGACTATTAGCGTTATTCAAAACATATTTGCAAAAACTAACCCTACTTAAATTACTGCAAGGTTTTAATTCCTGAAATACAAGAAAGCAACAGAATTTTATTTTTAAAGGTTTTATGGCTTTATAAGCCGAGCTTTGTTTAATTCCTCAGTAACCTTTCTCAGCTATTTTAGTTGAATCTAATTTTTCTGCAATATCATTGAACGTTACCTTTAAAATATTGAATTTATTATTAATTTTCTTTCAAGAACATATTCCTCTTCTCTAAATCTGTAACTAGGTTACGAAGTGTTTGTGAAGCGTACGAACGGAATCTGCCTCTACCAAAGTTTATTACACAGGATCACAGATGTAGATTCTGCATATGCTAAGTATACAAATTTGTAGAACACAAGGAACACATACAAAAATAGTATAATTTTAAACCACTGCATTGCGACCGCTCTTGAAATATTACTTCTTGAAACTTGAAGCTTAATTATTGTATTACCATTTCCTTGTAACTACAATAAGATCTAAAACATGACAGTTTCTATAAACCTTTAGCTCGATTAACATGAATTATATAGAACAATTAGAAGTATTTTTGGGGTACACAATCACTTTTTAAGCGATAAGTCATTGGCATTAAGAATGATGGGATTCCAATCTATCATAGCATCTACCTCTAAGACAAAACTCATATTTATTATATTGTCTTTGTGAGGGTTTCCTGTTAATTGAGATAACTGTTCACTAAACATTTGTGTATTTTATTGTTGGTACAAGAAGAGGCCAGCAAATTGAAGCAATTGGTCATCCGCTTTCTTAGATTTCCCCGCCATTCACTCCAACTGATCCATGATCACCTTTAATTCCTTCCTCACTCTCATAGTAGTCTTCGGGCTGATCATTAATGGATATTGTTTCTGACACTGAGTCCTTCTTCTTCTAGACAGGCATCTGTCTTTTAAGTCCTAGAGACGTCAGATAAGAGGTGATGGTCAAATCTTTTAAAAGTGGGTCAGTACGTTACGGATCCAAAATTCTGTTCTTAATGGATTTCCGAGAGGGAAAATAGTTTTCCTTGCACATTACCTTCTCTACCGTCTGTTATTTGTTGGTTGTACACAAGTTATGCTTGTGCAGGTTCATTTTCCTATTTTCTTTATTTTAATGAAACTTTGCACAAATACCTTACATTATGGATTTCGTTATAATGGAGGTTTTTTCTTCTTAAAGGTCCCGCGTTACTTACTGACTAATGACCTTAATATGAATCAAAAATACAAATCTTGATAAAGGTGTTAGAACATTCCTAGCATCTTTGAATTAATTTGTGTTCTTAATTTTGTTTATGATGTGGGGATTGTTGCTCTAAAGGTAAGCTTTAGGGTTTTGATGCATCTATGTACCATATGTAAAAACTATTTTTTTTTTCAAAGAACAAATTTTTCGGTAAGAATTTCAATGTACTAATAACAATAAAAGGACAACTGCAATAATAAAAATAAAGGTATTGACACAGAACACAGATGGCTTTTGAGATGCACAATGAGCACACTCTAGCTGGAAGTGAATACAACAGTGTAGAACACTTTTAATAAAGTAGCCTTGAGCGGATCATTCATACCAATACGCAGCCGAGAAACACCGAGGTCGCCGCAGACAAAGCGAACCTGGCCCCACTATAAATCGAACGCTTGGTAGATGCTCTCAAGTACTAATTCTTAAATTTTTAAGAACTAAATGCAATTTAATGAACTTAAAATTTCATTTCATACCATGTAACTGCGAAAAATAACCGAATGGCAATTGGACCATAAAGAATGACAAAGTATTGAGCGACTTGAAACATTAATAATGGATATCTGGAAAATGACTTATGCAGCAAATATACATTTGAAATAAAGAGTGCATTTTAAAGAGATCTGTATAATTTGTGTAATACCCTTTATTTTATCTCTTAAAACTGTCAGACAGATCATCCTACCGAATGATGTGAACTTCACAGGCAATTTGCAACAGCTTTTAAGATGCATATTTCGTTTTCTAAATATAAATATAGAGCCACAGCACTTGAAATAAAACTTCTAAAAGTGTCCAATGAAAGGGTAGTGTTGCGTGAATAGAATTTCTTGAAAACTTTCGTGTTACACGTTTTATAAATAATGAACTTGAGTACTAGGTTTTGTATTTAAGCAAAATTTCCATTTTAATTGTGCAGTTTACACAGATAGATGTACTCATACATACTTTTCAAAAATACTTTTTCTTAAATTCAGGGAGCACTAGAACCTCCATTTTCGGTGAAATCTTTCGGGTGGGAATACAATATCTTCTGCATCTACTTATAACGGGTCGTGAATAACTCCCTCCGCGCCGGGTACTAGCCTACCGTTCCAGTAAAGGTTGGTATCCCTGGTTTCCCGCATTCCATTTCGAACCAGTTGTTATTGCTTCCAGCATGTACTCAACGGCTGCCAATGAGTCACTGTGCTGGACAGTTTAATGTCTGTGCTTGTGTTCCAGAGCTGCCACCGGAATTCCCGACTCTAGGGGAATGTTGGTTACACGGGAGGTGCGGAGCGACTTTTCGATGACCAGATACTACAGAAGTGGTCGATTATACTGAGAGCAAACGTGTAGATTTGTAATGAAAGTTTATGTTGATTATCAAGAGAAGAGAAGAGTAGCCTTATGTAAAAATTCATAGCTTTTAGAAGAGGAATGGGGAAATCATTGAACTTAACACTATCAGAAACTTTTAATTCAAACTATTTGTCAAGAACAATAATATATTATTATAGTTGATATTTTTAAATATAAAATTTAATATTATGTGTTCCAGTAAAATTAATAATTTGATACGATTTGGGTGTTAAGAGATCTTTGTTAGCTCTAGGGTGGAATGGAGGGTTATTAGTGTTTGATTTGCTTGTGGATGTTATTTCTGATGTTATGTTAGTGTAATGTGTTGGTATACCCCTTTACGAAGATGACTTAATGTGTTATATTCGGTTAACGAACTGTGTAAAGCCTACCCAGAGTGAAGGAGTGCTACAATTAATGTAAATAACACTTTAAGAATACTTCGGTTCACAGCAGCGAGAATACAGAGATACTTTCAGTGTGTCACTAGGCAGCAGAAGAATCACCACGGGCTCTCTAGATCCATAACAGAACTCCATATAAATCTATCAGCCTACTGGAGGCCGTATATTGAGCGACAGTTAGATCCACGATGAATGATGACAAGCGGACCAGAAATGTAGGGAATGGGAACAAACTGGGAAAACTGCGCAAGTGAGGAAACAAATAATGAGGGAACTTGAGCGACAGGCTGAGAAAATAGAGTGACAAAACACAGCTGATAAATATTGAGTGAGAGCTGTTCATAAGCACAATCGCTTATTTAGGACGGTCTGTAAACGTGAACAGCTGTGAATGAAAGGAATTAAAATATTGGCATAAAAATATGGGTTGAGGAAATACAGGAACAGAGAGAGAAAGAGAAAGAGAGAGAGAGAGAGAGAGAGAGAGAGAGAGAGAGAGAGAGAGAGAGAGGAGAGAGAGAGAGAGAGGAGAGAGAGAGAGAGAGAGGAGAAGAGAGAGAGAGAGAGAGAGAGAGAGAGAGAGAGAGAGAGAGAGAGAGAGAGAGAGAGAGAGAGAGAGAGAGAGAGAGAGAGTAAACAGATTGGAAAGCGCGTTTGAAATATTGACAAACAATAAGCCAAGACACCACGCATGGAGATTTCGTTGGAGGTGACGTCTAAACTCAAAACGGATACTAAACTCATCAAAAAGTGGCTTCTGTGTCATCGAAATTGTGCATGTTGGATTACAAAAATGAAAAAAACTGAAATACAATCTACCGCATTTGAGAGCAGGACGGGCATACCATAGCAAGCTGCAAGGTTAGAGTGACGTAATTATAATAGTCGCTTAACACATCGGTTGGAAGATTAAGGACATGGGCGCTACTGGCAAGAAAGCAAAGTTAAATTTCGGCTTACAGAATAGGACAATTTATTGTAGCGAGGATACTTTATTTCCTTTATTTTCTATTTTTTGTATTTTTTGCTTTGTTCTGTGTATTATTTATAATGTGGTACCTATTATTATTATTATTATTATTATTATTATTATTATTATTATTATTATTATTATTATTATTATTATTTATTATTATTATTATTATTATTATTATTATTATTATTATTATTATTATTATTATTATTATTATTATTATTATTATTATTATTATTATTATTATTATTATTATTATTATTATTATTATTATTATTATTATTATTATTATTATTATTATTATTATTATTATTAATATTATTATTATTATTATTATTATTATTATTATTATTATTATTATTATTATTATTATTATTATTATTATTATTATTATTATTATTATTATTATTATTATTATTATTATTATTATTATTATTATTATTATTATTATTATTATTATTATTATTATTATTATTATTATTATTATTATTGTTATGTTATTATTATTATTATTATTGCTATTATTATTATTATTGCTATTATTATAATTATAATTATTATTATTATTATTATTATATTATTATTATTATTATTATTATTATTATTATTATTATTATTATTATTATTATTATTATTATTATTATTATTATTATTATTATTATTATTATTATTATTATTATTATTATTATTATTATTATTATTATTATTATTATTATTGCTATTATTATAATTATAATTATTATTATTATTATTATTATTATTATTATTATTATTATTATTATTATTATTATTATTATTATTATTATTATTATTATTATTATTATTATTATTATTATTATTATTATTATTATTATTATTATTATTATTATTATTATTATTATTATTATTATTATTATTATTATTATTATTATTATTATTATTATTATTATTATTATTATTATTATTATTATTATTATTATTATTATTATTATTATTATTATTATTATTATTATTATTATTATTATTATTATTATTATTATTATTATTATTATTATTATTATTATTATTATTATTATTATTATTATTATTATTTATTATTATTATTATTATTATTATTATTATTATTATTATTATTATTATTATTATTATTATTATTATTATTATTATTATTATTATTATTATTATTATTATTATTATTATTATTATTATTATTATTATTATTATTATTATTATTATTATTATTATTATTATTATTATTATTATTATTATTATTATTATTATTATTATTATTATTATTATTATTATTATTATTATTATTATTATTATTATTATTATTATTATTATTATTATTATTATTATTATTATTATTATTATTATTATTATTATTATTATTATTATTATATTATTATTATTATTATTATTATTGTGACTTTGTGGGTTCGTGAAATGAAAAGTCCAATTACACAAACTCACAAATGTTCTTTATTTCCACCGACTTACAGTTAAACTCTTGCCAATTACACAGAATTACTTGCTGCACACAATTACAATTCACCAGTTCGTCCGTTACACTTTCACTTGTACTCGCGATTACATAAACTCCGATGCACATACCAGTTACGTACAGTCTTCCGTTGCACAATCTACTCGTTCATTAACACGTCACTGACTAACTCTTACACCAAGAACTGCGACTGTCTCCTCACTCACACTCACAAACCAACTGACTGACTCACTGACTGTCTGCAACCCCCCTTTATATAGGAATATCGCCGCCTTCCAGTGTCCGCGAGAATGTTCCAGTAAAAGAATGATCGAGAACCAGGTGTAGGAGAAACAGACGGCACAGTCATGTTTTTCCTCCGTCACCACCGCCTGTCACCACTATAAGACAAACGAGGGTAGGGCGTAGCTAACACGGACCTCCCTCGTCTCCCGCTCTCAGCTGCTTTCATAGGGTGTTCCAGCGCTCGCGTTACACTGCTCCCTCCTCAAAGCTGTTCGCCCCGAACAGCCCCATCGTAGCGTGCGAGGCGGTCCAGGTGTACCACCAGCATCTGCTCGGAGTCTCAGCCAGAAGTAGCGCTGCCGTAGTTTGTGAATCATTCGGTTCGCTCCCAGGTGTCCTCCTGAAGTACCGGCGTGCACTTCCTCCAAGACTTCCGGGACCTTGCTCCGGGGAAGTACCAACTGTTCTCTCTGCGCCTTCCCATCGGGTGACTCCCATACCCGGAACAGCACGCCCTCTCTGGTCTTCAACGAGTCCCATTGGGCCCAGTACGACTTGTAGGTGGCGCTCCTCGGTGCGTTGTCCTCCCAGGTTGGTCTCGTCCCTGCGTCCACTTCCCTCAAGAGTGGCCCCAAGTCTGCCTCCGCCAGCTGCTCCCTCCTCAGGCCTGCGCTATCCCAGCCTTCAGCAGGCACTGCCACAACTACTCGGACTGCTGCGGCACGCTCCTTCTCTTCCACTCTTGTGCGCTCATGGCCGTCCTGGATCTGCGATAGGACACCTCCAATGTAATGGTCGCTAGCGTCGGTGTCCACAATGAAGGCGCCACCCGGTTGTGGGAAACCCAAAATTGGAGCACTGCAC
>CM060954.1:123699395-123774902 GCA_030765055.1 Mantis religiosa
ACAATGTTACCGAGTTACAGAAATAACAATTAATTAGTTATTAATTTCTACTTAAGTTAAAATTTCATCGACGTACTTTGGAATTGAAAATGCTGCTGATTCCTGGAGATCGACTAATAGCGATACCAAGTTGTATACTCGATGAGCGCATGTCTCCTCTACTTGTACTAGAGGTGCAGGGTTCAATCCTCGGAAGAAGGAGGTCATTTTCTTTAATTAGTTCATTCAGAGTTTTGAGAAATTCAAAGTTTCTCTGAATTACCCTTATCAGAAATTGTTCATTTATGTTCATAGACGATTTGCATATTAATAATATTAATTTGTTAGAATTGTGGAATACTATATTATAACAAAACACAAGTGGAAGAGTTGTTAAGGATATTAACATAAGGGAACTATAGTAAAAAGTTACGAGATTTCCGTAACAAATTGAAAATGTGGTTTGATAGATTGTAGAATGTATCAGTAGAGTGAGTCTAAGGTATATAATATGGTGTAAAATTTAATTAGATGAATGTGAAATATTTTAAATTGAAGAATAATCAACAGTGTTTAAAAAGTATTTTTTATAATTAATTATAAGGAAAACCCATCGATCCGAGAACATGACTTGGGAACTACTTTCCGGCTATAGATAGGCCGAGAAAATATGTCTGTGAGAAGCTCAAAGGCACATCAATTGCTTTCAAATTGCCGTCTCATCATGATGCAAGGAAAATAAACACACACAAACATCATCAAATTAGCTCCCATTCTGGGGTAAATAAACGCCATCAAACGTGCGCAACTAACATTACATACACAAATAAACCCATAGAAGTATGAATCGAGGACCGGATGTGCATCAAAGGTATAAAAGGTGTAAAAGCGAAAATTTACTACTTTACAACTTAATCACTGTTCTGTTTTAGGGTTATGGTCACAGGACTGCTACGTATTACGCATCTCACCGTGAAAGCAGAGTTGCAGAACAAGCGCTGTAAACAATATCTGAACCTATGTTCCTATAGGACCTTTCTTATCATCTTTAATATGCAAGAAATATTTTCTCAAACTTTTGACATACCTTTCTGTTACGTTTTGTATACAATTCCATAATACATTAGAGTGTTTTAGCAATGACAACAAAGTAATAATAACATAAACAAGAGGTCCAGACCAGGTATACGGATATGACTCATCCATCGACCGGCGGGCAGTCACTGTAACCGATTACCCTTGGAAAAAGAGAAGCATGAGTAATAGAGAAATGCCAACCTAAGCCAAAGAGCATGCATTCTCCAGTGCTGATAATCTCTGCGCCAAATTGGTCAATATTATCTGACGACAATCCCAAGCCGTAAGAAAAGTGTTAGATTCCTCCAGAGGTGATATGAAGATTCCGCTTTCTTCAACTGTGTACTGGGGAAAGTCATTCAAGAATGGTGCAAGGTATGACATGTTAAGGTATGACAAGTTAAGGGGAATAGATTAAAGATGAATCTGATCATAATCGAACAGCTTTTGGAGATGGTCTTGCGATATTCTGTAATTTACTAAATAATACTGCTAAACAAATCAACTGACTTAAAACTCAAGCGAAAAGATTAGAGCTCCACATCCTTTTTATTTTCTTTAAAGGAGCTTTCAGCTAGCTCTCACACTGCTGAAATATGGAACAGGGCAGAATCAAAGATGCAGTCAGGTTGAAGTTCCTAATAAGTAGATGAAATCTGGCCTTTCTGAGAAACTTCACATGTGCACATCAAGGATCAAACGGATACAAAAATAGCATACCAATTTACGAGAAATATTTGCAACAAGCGATTGCTATCCGTCAATAACGATCTTACAGACTATTATTCCATCAGTGGCCTTGTATGCAGCCCAAGCCTGCTTCTGAAAAATATTTTATTGAATGGTTAAACGTGAACTTCAGTAAAACATATTGGTACCAATCGGAGAAAATAGTGACTATATAACAATATAGCTACGTACTATATCAGCAGGTGAAAATGATTTCCGACATCTTCATAATGTCGATCACATACTATGGATGAACAAAGGAAAAAAAGGGAACTTGGTTTTCCAGGTTGAAAGATACCTTGAACTCATTATCTCGCAAGGAACGCGTTCCTTAAATACGAATCTTCTATCCCATGGATTCCAAGAAAAGTAAAGCTGATAAACAGCAAGAAGCGAACTGAGAAGGAATGGAGACTCACAGAAAAACGAGAATGTAAACGCTTAAACGAGATTCGAGTTGGCCGAAACGAAGAGTCCACATGAATCAGACATTAGAAGATTACTGTAAGTAGATACACTGACCCGGGGGTACACTGTGCACTATATCCCTTTTCAATGGTTGCGCACTGCCACTATTTTATGTATTCGCCCTTATAGTGCTCCCTTAGTGGGCGTAGGTGATAAGCAGAGGCAATCCTTAAATCCTACTTACATTTGCGCCTCAGCAATTGTGCTGCAGGTGTGTTAATCGTCGTTAGAAACAGCGCCATACTCCCAATGCCAGCTCAGAGATGTCGAGTCCTGATTCATGGCGGTTTTAAATTTCATATATACATGATTAAATGTGAAAGGAAAAAAGCGGCAGTGTAGGTTAAAATAACTGTAGTATATACATGTTTCCCGACAAGTAAGACAATTTTTTATAGATTCTGAAGGGGAGCGTAACCATGAAATTGGTCAGCAGTTCCCTAGATAAACTTTATTGATTAATTTTAAACTTCAAGATCTTCAATACGGGTATCTTTAGGGATGTCGCATTTCAGATTTCTGCAAGACATTCCTCATAACTGTTCTGCATTCAGGGGGATATTAATTGCTAACCGTTGACAAAAGAAAAATGAAACAAGTTAAATTCCGTCATATAATATGTAAGTGCGCTCAGGTTTCAACATTAAGAATGAAAAGGAACAATGTCAAAACAAATTTTGATAAACATGACTGTCGTGTGACACAACAATGGTGAAAGCACATGCAGTGTATTGGGTTAGCCACCAAGGATATAGATAACGACACCCAAAATGGCTGTATTGGGGCTTTGAATTGTATTCACTTGTTCCCTGTAGTATAAAATTCATTCATAGAAGACTTGATGACAGAGTTACAAGCTACTCAACTTTCCGGCTATTTATCGGGGAATTATATCCACTTCGAAGGATGTTTCATCACAAGCATGGGAGCTAACCATAACTTCTAAAGCGATCGGAGAATATATATATTAGGTAAGCAGCTTAATAACTCAAACCGAATATTTTATAATTATTACAAACGTTTTAAAAAGTATTCAAGTGGAACTATATATAAGAATCAACAACAGTTAGCAAGAAAGGCAATAAAAAATCCAACGAGACTGAAAACTAGGATAAAAGACTTGCAGATTTCCAGAACAGTAAAAGCGTTATTGTATTATATCTCCAATTATATACATAAAAGTCTGTAACTGTAAAGGACACTGCATATATTTCTTTAAGCAATCGTATATGTATGTAATGTGCATTTGTACTAGAAGTACAAATGCTTCATGTGCGCGTAAAGCGACTATATCCTTTTGACGAAAAATAACCGTGTGTGAAACATTAGCCTTCTTCCTTTTGGTCTATGTGTGTACACCTACTTTTGTGCAGAAGTGGTGAGGGTGAAGATTTCTAACGTTCAATTCCGGCCTGCAGATTGTTATACACGTAACACATACTGACTGCACTTTACATATACATGCTGCAAAGTGTCTGACCCGAAAGCGTAGAAAGTTACCGGCGGTAGCAGCACTTCAGTGATAGCGTGGGAATTTGGAATACGTTTACAAATGATACCGAGGGTAGTTGGGAGAAACGAATCATTTTCTGCAAAGGAATGTTGGTTTGATATTCTGCAACTATCCTGTATTTGAACAGTTAAGTTACTCAAGATTGAATACTGCACACCCACTTCTTAGTGCTCAGAAAAATTATCACTTGGAAATCAGTAGCATTATATATAGGCCGATCATGGTTAAGGAAAACTGCTAGAATCTTATGACTGAATGCTCACTTCCTGTGACTTAATTCTACTGATTAATGAAAAACAGTACTTCGTCAGATAGCACCTGACCTTGTGCTATGACACAGTTTCCTGTTTTTCCATACCGACTACGTGCAGATGGCCGATAGGCCGTTCTCGAAATCATCTCATATGAGTAACGTAGACACCGGATCGCAGTTGGCATACATGATCTGGCTTAATTTAATTAATTTAATATGGAAAGATCTACGGATCTTTCTGATCATTGGAGAGCTGAATCAGCATAGCAATACCACTTCTGTAGGACCCAGCTTAAGTGCTGCTGAAGGGTGGAGTTTTAGAGCGAATAATCAGTGTAGTCTGACAAAGTTCACATTGGAGCTTCAACATAGAGTCCGTGTGACTCATAAAACTTACACGATCACGCATGTTCAAGGATTTTTGGGTATTTTATATAATATTCTATGACCATTGCTACCCCTAAGTCTCTTCAAGACTAAGAGAGTGATTTGTACTACTTTTCAAGAACTAGTTTTTCCTAAATGGGTTTAAATATGGACTTAGGTGCTGATTATCCTTCCTGTGTTCTACCAACCACCTTCATCGTCCCTCCTAATTATGACCCTGGTTGCAGGGTAGTTTCTTAACCCTGCGATCTGTCTCTTGCAGCTTACTGAGTGTGTGGGCATTACACAACTAAAAATATAGTTAACTATACTGAAATAAGTAATATGATGTGTAATTATAGTTAGATTTCACGTTAACTCAAGTTAACTTCACATCAACGGCGAATGACACCAGAACTTCTGGCATTGAGGATTGTAAACAAGATTATCTAGAAGAAAATATCGAATTGTGCCCTATCATTCAGAAAACTCAAGAAAAGAGAGTTTAAAAACTATAATGTGAAAATATGTTATTGATTTTATTCTGTTTAAGAAGCATTTATCACAAAATAAAGGGAGTCCTTTTTCTGCTCATCTGTAGCAAAGCTAGCATTTGAAGAGCTCTGATGTGAATGATCCCTTCAATTTTATAGTTGCAAACCTTACTTTTTGTTGCAATTGTGTAAAACATCATGCTAATATGCAGATATACAAATACGATATAGGACATCCTTTAAAATCTCGTGCAACGTTAGAATTACATAGAATTAAAGTATATAATAACGCTAAGATGCATATTTATGATCTTAAAAATATTTGCCTTTATTTCCTTATTATACTATAAGTTCTGTTTAAAGAATATATCAATGTCCTTACTAATACACATGAATTTAAAAGTATGCTTCACTCACATCAGATGAGAGAAATTGTTTGCTCTACAATAAATGCTAATATAATATTTTTCATAACGTTTTAAAGAAATGAGAAGTGCTTTGTGCACTTTAAAATAACATTATACAAGGAAGTGAGAATTTTGAAAGTATCATTAATCTTCTTCAAAGTTTTAACTTTACAATTCAACACAGTATACCTTCAATAACTATCATGTATGTTACTTTAACGCATACAAAGTATATCGTTAGCTATGTTCTTGGTTGTAAAGATTTATCTGCCCAGCGGGAGAGCAAGTAGACTGAACAAAACAACAGCGCTTATGACTGTGTGCAGACTCGGCTTATGTCCTTGGAAAATACAGTCAAAACTCAGAAAACTTGCTTCGTATTCACTAAAGCATAAAGTATTGAGTACCAACCAAATCGAAATTATAAAAGTATACAGTTCATTGAATTTTTAACAAGAATAGTTCAACCGGAGAATACAGCTGGACCACTGAGACCGAATTGTGCGTAAACTTTGAAATATATAAGCGCGGAGACGTAAAATGAACGATACTGACGTCAGCGATCATCGGTATCGTCAACCATATCGTCAAATAATCAACGATACTGATTGAATAACTTATCAACGATACTGCCATTGCTGTCTGCTGTGAGAGGGTCCACTAATAATTTGGACTCGCTTGTCTGTTGGCTGAAAAGGCGGGAGAGGACGCGCCTTCAAGGACAGCCTCGAAATGACGTCATAGGCTAGAAACAAGTTGTATTATTACTACGTAAAAGATCTTCGAGACTATAACTCGGGACGTTTCCAGTAATAGAATTGCCACCCGAAAGGGTATATAAAAGGGCGGTGTGAGGCCTGCGAGATTCGACGAGTGCAGCTTCGTGGTGAGGAGTTGACGCAGCGAAGTAATTCATGAATCAGTTGGTTAGCGAGTTCTGCAGAGAAGTTAGTGCGTTCCAACGGTGAAGGAAGCAGTTCACAAGTGTGGCACTACGGTGAAGAATTGGCGATTAGTGGCAATTTACTACATATATTAGGAGTTGTGTTCAAAATCGGTGTACAGCCCTGTGTGCACGTCAGAGAGATTACTATCAGCACACGTTGCTGCGTGCCAAAGAGATATGAAGTAACATTAAAGGGACACCTTGAAACTGTTATTTGTGTAAAAGAGAAGGCGATTGTAAGTTAGTACTGCGCAAAGGATTTTGGAAATAAATAGAACGTTTAAGGCGAATATCGTGTTTTGGTCACAATACTGATTGTATTTAATGAGTTTTCTGGAAAGGACGCAGAACTTGCTCTACATGACGTGGTGAAATGTACAACCTAGTTTATGGTTTGTCATTTATAGCGTAAGTAATAAGACGTCAGTAGGTTAAAATGGTAGGTTCCAGCGCAGACCCAAATGAGCAAGATGGCGGCCATGCGCAATCGGTATGTTTAGTGGATTTAGACAGTGTTTAGGTAGGCAGTCAATCCTCTTAATTTGCTGTACCTTATAATGCTGTGTCCTGAGGTATGATCAGAGCTTGTCTTGAGCTATGATCTGAGGCTCTAGGCTTAAGGGCTGCAGGGCTTCTTAGGTAAAGTCTGTTGGTATGGGATGTTAATATCTGAAGGATTTAATGGTAAGCTCTTGAGGTATGGTCTGGGACTCTAGGGTTAAGAGTTTTCACAGGCGAAGTCTGTTGGTCAGGATGGTTGAGAGCTGTAAGATCTAGAGGTTAGGTATCTATGTATGATCAGGGGGTTCTAGTGTTAAGAGCTGAGGTTTTCACAGGTATTGGTTGCTGGTCTGGGAGGTTAATAGCTGTAGGATTTGGAGGGTAGGTCCTGAGGTATGATCTGGGACTCTAGGGTTAAGGGCTGCAGGGTTTCTTAGGTAAAGTCTGTTGGTCTGGAGCTTGAAAGCTGTGGGATTTAGAGGTCAGGTCTTGAGGTATGATATGGGGCTCTAGGGTTAAGGGTTGCAGGTTTTAACAGGTAGGGTTGCTGGTATGGGAGGTTAATACCTATAGGATTTAATGTGGCATGAGCTCTAGGGTTAAGGGTTGTAGGGTTCATAGTTAAATGTTGTTGGTCTAGAGGATAAAGACCGTAGGGTCTTTTATCTATGTTTTATAGGCTGAGGCATGGTCTTATCATTTTGGAGTTCAGTTTGCTAGTCCAGCGATTAAAGGCGGTTAATCTCGAGGCAAGTCCTACATTTATGCTTTACTATGTCATCCTATTATAAACTAACCTAACCTAATATACTCATTCAGTTCTACCTTCTTTCATCATTCTTTATTGTAACCTAGCTGTGTTTGGCTAGTGGCTTCCTTTGTTGCACCTGTTAACCTAATTGTTGTCTTTCCTTAGCTTCCTCTATTCTACCACTTTGACCTAACCTAATATATCCCATGGTTTTAACTTCTTGATCATTGTTCAAGCTAGTTGATTCTGGTATTAACATTCGTTCTCTTTTCTTAAGCTGCCCTGTTTTTACCTCCTTAACCTATCCTAAGCATGTTTCTTTTCTCATGCTAACTACTTGTATGTATGATGCAAATTTTTTAGACATATCGGTGTTAGAGCTATCTTTGTCACTGCAAGAGGTATATATGCTGATTACAGATCTTTATACAGTAAATTTAACCCTTTGTGTATCTGCTTCTCTTTTCCTAAAAATTGAGATTCTTTTGTTGCTAGGGTTTCTTGTTTTTCGCACCTTCTCTATGCTTTCAGGAACTCTATTCTACCTTGTTATGTTATGAGGTCTTATGCTTATATCTTAGGCTTTTTGATTAAGCCTTTTGATCTGAAAGACTATGTATTTTGGCTATGTTCCTCATCTCTTATGGTCACATGGTTAGGTCTTGAGGCATGATCTTAGGGCCTGGGGTTTAAAGGATATAAGTCTCATAGCTTAAGCTCGTAGGTCTAAAGGTTAAAGACTGTAGGTTTAGTGGTTAGGTCGTATGGATTCAAGGTTAGATCTCTCGGTCTAGAGTTTAATGCTGTAGGATCTGAAGGTTACGTATGGAGGTATGATCTGAGGGCTCTAGGGTTAAGTGTTTTAAGCTTCATAGCTAAAGGTTGCTGGTCAGGAGGTTAAAAGCTGTAGGATCTGGAGGTTAGGTATTGAGGTATGATCTCGGAGCTCTAGGATTAAAAGCTATAGGCTTCATAGCTAAAAGTTTGCCAGCTAGAGATATCTTCTTTACTGTTAGAGGTATATTTGCAATGGTCTAGGCGTACAGTTTTCTTACATTTTTTCATGCAGATTGATGTCTTCGTACTCTTGTGTCTTTTTCAAGCTTTTACCCCCTATGCATCGTCTTGTAATAAGTCGTTACGCTAAACCAATGTTCTAATGCTATTTCCATGCTTTTTCAGATGTTATGAGGTTTATGCGCGTTTCAGGGATATTTTAGACCAAGTTACGTTACTTAATTCATTTTATAACTAATTAAGAAGTTTTTTTCAAGGATATTTCAGATTACGAAATAGTAGTTACTTTTTAAATTTACCTATTTTAACATTAACTAAAGTGTGTTCAGTTAGCTTATGTGGTGAGGTAGACGTCCCTCGTCTTTTTCTCTGGACTTGGGACCAGCGTCAGAATTTGTTTTCTGAACGGTAGACTTAACGCCCTCCTCTGCTCTTATTATTCAGCTGTTTTCATGCTTAGATATTTTAATGCTACGTTCTAGTGTTTATTTCTCGGAATGAAAATTATTTTTTTGTGCTCTAGGGTTCCTTCTTTCATTCGCCGTTCAAAAGACGGTAATGTCCATGGGCATATGTGGATACTCCATCATCTGCAATTACTCTTTTGTCATCATGTGGAGATAGGGATATTTTGTTCACTTCCACTGACGTAACATTATGTTGACGGGACATAATTAGGTTCATTGGCGTTCTTATGATTTCTCTGCTTTTAAGACAGTCCACATAGCTCTCAAAGGTTATGTACTGTTTAATGGCACTATGTTTTATGCCTTTTATCTTCTTGATTATGCCTCCATCGATGTCGAGTGCATACATCTTCGGTCTCAGTCCAACAAAACGACGAATGATTTTTCCATTGGCTTCATCTTTAAATTTTCCCAACACTTTCTTGTTTTTTGTAGAATGGCATATATGGCCGCTAGGATAATCAGCAGTATCCAGATGTTCCAGAAAACGTAACTTATCCTGGTATATGTCTCCGGTAGTCACACGATGGATGAAAGAGTCAGTATCCATGTACATGAGCTTCAGATTTTCTAGCCCGTAATACGGCATTAGCACATCATAATGATACCAATACATCAAGGTCTTCGAGATATCCAGCACACACATCCCAATGTATATAGGCTTGTTGAAGACTATCTCTCGTGACGCCATGTGTACTGCAACCAGATTAGGTCCATATATAGTTCTATCAATAAATGGAGGCTTAGCAACCAGTTTTTCCAATGTCTTCCAATCGGTGACAAGTCGTATATTCAGTCGGTTTCTGATGTTTTCCATAGTTTTACCAAACATGGCATTGTTAAAAAGTTTGTAAAGATCCTTCTCGAAATCATTTCTCGATCCTTGTCGTAGCCGGTTATTGAATTCCACATAAGGCTTTAACCAACATGACTGTTGAAATTGTAGCACCCGATGGATTTTAGTCAGTTGTAACCCATGACTAAGGGCCTGCTTCAAGGTCATGTAATGCACCACATACCTAGTTCGTGATCCAAGGTGAGGAATTAGTTTCCTCGTAGAAGAACCCGGGGGCTTGATACACTCAGGTAGGAACGGTAAATCATTGTGCAGGTCATGGAGTTCTGTAGGATATTGAAGGTCCACTTCTAAAATGTATCCGAGAGGGTCATCTTCTCGTAGTATATCTAGGTTGATATCTTCAGGAGAAACCCACTTAAAACCCCCGTAAGCAAGGGGCTTCCGCATCGCCCACGCATATTGATTATTTGAATCCTCGTACGTAATATATTGAGAGGGCTTACTTGAGTCATACTCCTTCATGTAGTGATTGTTCGCTTCTGCATACCGATGAGAAACTTGGCATAATCCTCCTCTTATACCTGCTTCAACCATGAGTAGCTGGTCATAATCCTGTAGTAATTCCAGTTCAATTCCTGTGTACAACAGCATTGCATCCCACGTAAGTCCGGGTGATGTATAATAATGTGCAGGATCAACTTTATGGGTTTTCAGGGTCTGCTCTCTGAATGTTTCAAACACATCTGCTAGTAGAAGGACATCCGAAGTTAAGTAGAGGTCACTGTAGTCGCCTAGTGTTCTGATGTTGAAGTGACTCCATACGGTTTTTGAATGCTGATACTCAGCATCACTAATTTCTTCTCTGTTTAACTTACTGTAGAATGCTTCTCTCGGAGGAAGTTCTGTCTCACTCAAAACATCCCATGATGTAACGTAATCATAGGGAAACACACCTTTACGCATCATCAAATCGATCTTCTCTGCTCCAAAGTACTTCTGGGTTTCAGGATATGATGTTAGATTTTTTGCTAGTTTATCCAAGCTGGTACTAAGGAAGCGATAGGTATCCACAAAACGAAGTTTAATGTCACCAACATACTTGGAAAATGATATATAACTTTCCTCAGAGCTAGGAATAACTTCAACTCTATCGCTAGTACAGCCTAACTCCTTAACAATGAAATGGGAGTCATATCCACTCAGGTTATGTATGAAGACAGGAATATAATTAGGCGTTTTACACGCTAGATTACACTGATTATGTAGACTTCCTCGATATTCACCACTTATATGATCATGATCTCGTACTTTCCAGTTATCGTCGGTAAATTCTTTACCACATAAGTAGCATTCTGTAGAAGATTCGAATGATTTTTGTTGCTTATCTGTCAGAGTTAATGGAGCACCAGTTTTGTATACAGCATTAATTTACTTTGCGAGAGAACTTACATACTCCATAAACTTCAGTGCAGCATCATAACCCCGATATACATAGGGTTCAGTAGGAAGATCAGTCTGTAAACCTTCAATTGTAGCTGAGGATTTGACATAAACACAGAAACTCATAGGAATATGCTTCTGATATGAAACTGTATAAGACGTTTCGGCATTAGAAGAACACCCGTGGTAAGGGGTAAGAATGCTTTCAAAGTCAGCGTATATGACATAAGGTAATTTCAACATCCTTTCATGATTCTTGAATCTAACAATAGATTTCTCCTTAGTTGGCATAACAATCTTAGCAACTCCGTGTTGGCTGCATAATTTTCTATGTTCATTTAACCTCTCAACTCCTCCATTTCGATAATCAAAGTGCGTAAAACAGCGCTTGCAGATGTAGAGTTTTCCCTCACATTTGGTTTTTTGTTGATGAATAAGTCTCTCGAAATTCTTTATATAAACGTAATGATGACGTCCAGCTGAATTGCTTAATAGAAGCAGATCGCGATGCTCAGTCAGTTCTTCATTGACAACTTTCATAGGAAACACTTG
The DNA here is from genome assembly GCA_030765055.1 of Mantis religiosa. Lineage (NCBI taxonomy): Eukaryota > Metazoa > Arthropoda > Insecta > Mantodea > Mantidae > Mantis > Mantis religiosa. Next base: position 123,711,155 of record CM060954.1, read on the forward strand.
ATTCTTTTCATCCAGCCCGAAAACATTTATAGAGATGTTATTTTTTCGTTCAAATTTTGGGATGTCACTCAAACTCATAGGAAATGAGACGCAGCTAAAGTCATATCTTTCTTGAAGATTCTTATACTTGCTAACACGTTGAGGATCCTTGTGAATGAACTTGGCAAGTACGGCGTACATAAAACTTTTCTCATCATCATAGTTGTGCGGATTTATACATGCTCCTTTAGCTCCAACAATAGCCGGTAGAGGGATGTAACTGCTCCCTTTTAGACCATTATTCTTGTTGATCCTAACACGCACACCATCAACAGCTAATAAAGCCCAGCTGCTTCCTTTAAGTTGACTTTCCTCCATTTCAGTACAAAGTTTCTTGAATTTACTTTCCAATATGGCGTCCAAGTCACTTTCTAAAAATATTGCATGATTTGGCGTTTTAAAGGCTTTATCAGTAGTGTCACCAACGGCATTCACAAACCGACATTAAGCCATGAGGTTAATTTTCACACTTTTATGCATCCTCAGTTGCTTCTGAACGGCTTGAATTATCCGCTGTTTTGATTCCTGGAGATATGTATTCAGGTCTTGGCATGTAGAGCACTGGATGAAATATGATTTCAGTCGATCCTGGAAAGCTGTTTCATATTCTACGACATCGTCTTCATCAGGAACCATTAACAGCAATTTATGTTTGGTAGGCTCGATCTTGAGTTTCTTAGCAGCAGTTATTCTCTCGCATCGTTCTTGATGAGTATCTCTGCGATTCTCAGTATCATAAACATTACCACAATGTTTACATTCGTAAAACCGGCCACATACCAGCTCATGTCTCTTTTTATTGTAGCTTTTCAGGAAACTCTTTGCACATATGCTACACCTATTTTCAGGTATAGTGTCTAACAGAGCTTCCATCGCTATAGTTTTTTGTTGTGTGCAGGCTAATTCTCGGGGAATATGCTGCCAAGTAAGTGTCTTGATACACTTTTCACTTCTCTTCTTCACCTTGATAAGTTATCAGCGCTACTGATGATGAATTTCACTGTAGAAGCTGATACGCTATGCTATAAACACACTAGCATAATTACAATCTAAGATCGATCAAGCTCTCTTTATACACTTAGCACAGACCTAATAGAAAACTTCATCATCCCCTTCACCAACGGGATTCGAAGGTGGCACTCCTATCGGAGAAAACCTAAAGGAAAACTTCATCACACCACCACCACCACCACCACCACCACCTTTGTAGTTCGAAGGTGGCGCTCCTATCGGAGAAAACCTAAAAGAAAACTATTATCTTGCTACCACAGGGGTTCGAAGATGCTTCTACTATTGGAGAAAACCTAAAAGAAAACTCTATTAATTTTCCAGTTTTCGATTATTCTTTAACTACTATACAATTCACATGAGAGAAAAATTAGACAAATTAAAATTGAAAAAGGAAATAAATAGTTAGATTTGAAGATAAAATTTAGACAATTCAAACGAGTATAAACACGACTAAGCTCCGCCTTTTAGTTTTAAGGTTACATTAGGAGGTCCCATTGCCACCCGTAGACACCTCTCCGTCATCTTCAACCACGTGTTCTTGATTCTTTTCACACATATCTTAACATAACAGTTCTATTTTTCTCAAGTTCATCTATTACACCGTTTAACTGATCCACGGGGCACCCTTAGAATCCTTCACTTCATCCTCAAACACACCTTCTTGAACCCTTTTGATATATTTTAACCTATTTATGTTTGTTGCTACGGGCATCCGTTCTCTTTTCTTAAGTTAAATTATTACGGCCATCTTGTTATGTCTGAGTCTCATGCTTATATATTAAACTTTGTGATTAAGTATTTTGATTTGAAAGTCTATGTAAATCGGTTAAGGTAAACATCTCTTCTCAACATGAGACAAGTCATGATGTATGATCTTATGGGGTGAGCTTGTCAACACGCCTAAAAGCATTTATATTCAAAGGTATTTAAATTATCCCACCGAGATTTGAACCCTGATCCTAAGGCGTAAATTACCATTTCAACAACAATTCAGACCTAAGGTATATATGTATACGCTATTTCATTGCGCTAACGTTATTAGTTCAAGAGTTATTTAAGATTCAAGTTATTGCGAGAGAAGCGGTTATCGAACCACGGGTCTGTAGGATACGGAATCAAATCATTCACAGCATATGTTGAATGAAAAAAACCTGCGCTTTCCCCTGCTGTTCTATGTGCAATAGATCAGAAATAGAACACAATTACATAATTCAATGGACGATGGGAACTGAACCAGGGACCCTTGAGCTACACGTTGTCAGCATATGATTAACTATGAGAAGCATAACCATATAAAGGTTATTTCACTTCTCTAGACCCAGTGGTTACAGAGATATTTAAATTAAACGATTCAGGACTCGAACTAAGGACTACAGGTATACAGTATATACCCTGCGGACCTAGCTAACCATATGTAAGTAATAAAGTTTATCCGAACTCTCTATCATAATTAGTTTCGGAGTTATTCTAATATAAGCAGTACTCTTCTGCACGAGATTCGATTAGGGGAACATTGATAAAACTACAAGTCAGACAGTCAGTAAGGCGGTAGAAAGGCAGCATACATCGTCTTTCTCCCCTACTCATGTTTCCCACGGTTCAGGCAAACTCTTGTGCAGCTGTCTAGTGACAAGGGTTTGACAAGGGTTTGACAGGTTATTAATCAAGGAGTAGTCTTTTTATGTTCCTTCTGGATACAGCGAGGGGGAGGGGGAAGAGGGGTTGGGAGACATGTCTAGACAGGTGTCTGAGGCATGTGGGGGAGGGTTGAGACTGAACATCTGGAATGGAACCTACATAAAAAGACTACTCCTTGATTAATCACCTGTCAAACCCTTGTCAAACCCTTGTCACTAGACAGCTGCACAAGAGTTTGCCTGAACCGTGGGAAACATGAGTAGGGGAGAAAGACGATGTATGCTGCCTTTCTACCGCCTGCTAAGGGGTGTCCATGCCCTTACTCACTGTCTGACTTGTAGTTTTATCAATGGTCCCCTAATCGAATCTCGTGCAGAAGAGTACTGCTTATATTGGAATAACTCCGAAACTAATTATGATAGAGAGTTCGGATAAACTTTATTACTTACATATGGTTAGCTAGGTCCGCAGGGTATATACTGTATACCTGTAGTCCTTAGTTCGGGTCCTGAATCGTTTAATTTAAATATCTCTGTAACCACTGAGTCTAGAGAAGTGAAATAACCTTTATATGGTTATGCTTCTCATAGTTAATCATATGCTGACAACGTGTAGCTCAAGGGTCCCTGGTTCAGTTCCCATCGTCCATTGAATTATGTAATTGTGTTCTATTTCTGATCTATTGCACATAGAACAGCAGGGGAAAGCGCAGGTTTTTTTCATTCAACATATGCTGTGAATGATTTGATTCCGTATCCTACAGACCCGTGGTTCGATAACCGCTTCTCTCGCAATAACTTGAATCTTAAATAACTCTTGAACTAATAACGTTAGCGCAATGAAATAGCGTATACATATATACTTTAGGTCTGAATTGATGTTGAAATGGTAATTTACGCCTTAGGATCAGGGTTCAAATCTCGGTGGGATAATTTAAATACCTTTGAATATAAATGCTTTTAGGCGTGTTGACAAGCTCACCCCATAAGATCATACATCATGACTTGTCTCATGTTGAGAAGAGATGTTTACCTTAACCGATTTACATAGACTTTCAAATCAAAATACTTAATCACAAAGTTTAATATATAAGCATGAGACTCAGACATAACAAGATGGCCGTAATAATTTAACTTAAGAAAAGAGAACGGATGCCCGTAGCAACAAACATAAATAGGTTAAAATATATCAAAAGGGTTCAAGAAGGTGTGTTTGAGGATGAAGTGAAGGATTCTAAGGGTGCCCCGTGGATCAGTTAAACGGTGTAATAGATGAACTTGAGAAAAATAGAACTGTTATGTTAAGATATGTGTGAAAAGAATCAAGAACACGTGGTTGAAGATGACGGAGAGGTGTCTACAGGTGGCAATGGGAGCTCCTAATGTAACCTTAAAACTAAAAGGCGGAGCTTAGTCGTGTTTATACTCGTTTGAATTGTCTAAATTTTATCTTCAAATCTAACTATTTATTTCCTTTTTCAATTTTAATTTGTCTAATTTTTCTCTCATGTGAATTGTATAGTAGTTAAAGAATAATCGAAAACTGGAAAATTAATAGAGTTTTCTTTTAGGTTTTCTCCAATAGTAGAAGCATCTTCGAACCCCTGTGGTAGCAAGATAATAGTTTTCTTTTAGGTTTTCTCCGATAGGAGCGCCACCTTCGAACTACAAAGGTGGTGGTGGTGGTGGTGGTGTGATGAAGTTTTCCTTTAGGTTTTCTCCGATAGGAGTGCCACCTTCGAATCCCGTTGGTGAAGGGGATGATGAAGTTTTCTATTAGGTCTGTGCTAAGTGTATAAAGAGAGCTTGATCGATCTTAGATTGTAATTATGCTAGTGTGTTTATAGCATAGCGGATCAGCTTCTACAGTGAAATCCATCATCAGTAGCGCTGATAACTTATCAAGGTGAAGAAGAGAAGTGAAAAGTGTATCAAGACACTTACTTGGCAGCATATTCCCCGAGAATTAGCCTGCACACAACAAAAAACTATAGCGATGGAAGCTCTGTTAGACACTATACCTGAAAATAGGTGTAGCATATGTGCAAAGAGTTTCCTGAAAAGCTACAATAAAAAGAGACATGAGCTGGTATGTGGCCGGTTTTACGAATGTAAACATTGTGGTAATGTTTATGATACTGAGAATCGCAGAGATACTCATCAAGAACGATGCGAGAGAATAACTGCTGCTAAGAAACTCAAGATCGAGCCTACCAAACATAAATTGCTGTTAATGGTTCCTGATGAAGACGATGTCGTAGAATATGAAACAGCTTTCCAGGATCGACTGAAATCATATTTCATCCAGTGCTCTACATGCCAAGACCTGAATACATATCTCCAGGAATCAAAACAGCGGATAATTCAAGCCGTTCAGAAGCAACTGAGGATGCATAAAAGTGTGAAAATTAACCTCATGGCTGAATGTCGGTTTGTGAATGCCGTTGGTGACACTACTGATAAAGCCTTTAAAACGCCAAATCATGCAATATTTTTAGAAAGTGACTTGGACGCCATATTGGAAAGTAAATTCAAGAAACTTTGTACTGAAATGGAGGAAAGTCAACTTAAAGGAAGCAGCTGGGCTTTATTAGCTGTTGATGGTGTGCGTGTTAGGATCAACAAGAATAATGGTCTAAAAGGGAGCAGTTACATCCCTCTACCGGCTATTGTTGGAGCTAAAGGAGCATGTATAAATCCGCACAACTATGATGATGAGAAAAGTTTTATGTACGCCGTACTTGCCAAGTTCATTCACAAGGATCCTCAACGTGTTAGCAAGTATAAGAATCTTCAAGAAAGATATGACTTTAGCTGCGTCTCATTTCCTATGAGTTTGAGTGACATCCCAAAATTTGAACGAAAAAATAACATCTCTATAAATGTTTTCGGGCTGGATGAAAAGAATCAAGTGTTTCCTATGAAAGTTGTCAATGAAGAACTGACTGAGCATCGCGATCTGCTTCTATTAAGCAATTCAGCTGGACGTCATCATTACGTTTATATAAAGAATTTCGAGATACTTATTCATCAACAAAAAACCAAATGTGAGGGAAAACTCTACATCTGCAAGCGCTGTTTTACGCACTTTGATTATCGAAATGGAGGAGTTGAGAGGTTAAATGAACATAGAAAATTATGCAGCCAACACGGAGTTGCTAAGATTGTTATGCCAACTAAGGAGAAATCTATTGTTAGATTCAAGAATCATGAAAGGATGTTGAAATTACCTTATGTCATATACGCTGACTTTGAAAGCATTCTTACCCCTTACCACGGGTGTTCTTCTAATGCCGAAACGTCTTATACAGTTTCATATCAGAAGCATATTCCTATGAGTTTCTGTGTTTATGTCAAATCCTCAGCTACAATTGAAGGTTTACAGACTGATCTTCCTACTGAACCCTATGTATATCGGGGTTATGATGCTGCACTGAAGTTTATGGAGTATGTAAGTTCTCTCGCAAAGAAAATTAATGCTGTATACAAAACTGGTGCTCCATTAACTCTGACAGATAAGCAACAAAAATCATTCGAATCTTCTACAGAATGCTACTTATGTGGTAAAGAATTTACCGACGATAACTGGAAAGTACGAGATCATGATCATATAAGTGGTGAATATCGAGGAAGTCTACATAATCAGTGTAATCTAGCGTGTAAAACGCCTAATTATATTCCTGTCTTCATACATAACCTGAGTGGATATGACTCCCATTTCATTGTTAAGGAGTTAGGCTGTACTAGCGATAGAGTTGAAGTTATTCCTAGCTCTGAGGAAAGTTATATATCATTTTCCAAGTATGTTGGTGACATTAAACTTCGTTTTGTGGATACCTATCGCTTCCTTAGTACCAGCTTGGATAAACTAGCAAAAAATCTAACATCATATCCTGAAACCCAGAAGTACTTTGGAGCAGAGAAGATCGATTTGATGATGCGTAAAGGTGTGTTTCCCTATGATTACGTTACATCATGGGATGTTTTGAGTGAGACAGAACTTCCTCCGAGAGAAGCATTCTACAGTAAGTTAAACAGAGAAGAAATTAGTGATGCTGAGTATCAGCATTCAAAAACCGTATGGAGTCACTTCAACATCAGAACACTAGGCGACTACAGTGACCTCTACTTAACTTCGGATGTCCTTCTACTAGCAGATGTGTTTGAAACATTCAGAGAGCAGACCCTGAAAACCCATAAAGTTGATCCTGCACATTATTATACATCACCCGGACTTACGTGGGATGCAATGCTGTTGTACACAGGAATTGAACTGGAATTACTACAGGATTATGACCAGCTACTCATGGTTGAAGCAGGTATAAGAGGAGGATTATGCCAAGTTTCTCATCGGTATGCAGAAGCGAACAATCACTACATGAAGGAGTATGACTCAAGTAAGCCCTCTCAATATATTACGTACGAGGATTCAAATAATCAATATGCGTGGGCGATGCGGAAGCCCCTTGCTTACGGGGGTTTTAAGTGGGTTTCTCCTGAAGATATCAACCTAGATATACTACGAGAAGATGACCCTCTCGGATACATTTTAGAAGTGGACCTTCAATATCCTACAGAACTCCATGACCTGCACAATGATTTACCGTTCCTACCTGAGTGTATCAAGCCCCCGGGTTCTTCTACGAGGAAACTAATTCCTCACCTTGGATCACGAACTAGGTATGTGGTGCATTACATGACCTTGAAGCAGGCCCTTAGTCATGGGTTACAACTGACTAAAATCCATCGGGTGCTACAATTTCAACAGTCATGTTGGTTAAAGCCTTATGTGGAATTCAATAACCGGCTACGACAAGGATCGAGAAATGATTTCGAGAAGGATCTTTACAAACTTTTTAACAATGCCATGTTTGGTAAAACTATGGAAAACATCAGAAACCGACTGAATATACGACTTGTCACCGATTGGAAGACATTGGAAAAACTGGTTGCTAAGCCTCCATTTATTGATAGAACTATATATGGACCTAATCTGGTTGCAGTACACATGGCGTCACGAGAGATAGTCTTCAACAAGCCTATATACATTGGGATGTGTGTGCTGGATATCTCGAAGACCTTGATGTATTGGTATCATTATGATGTGCTAATGCCGTATTACGGGCTAGAAAATCTGAAGCTCATGTACATGGATACTGACTCTTTCATCCATCGTGTGACTACCGGAGACATATACCAGGATAAGTTACGTTTTCTGGAACATCTGGATACTGCTGATTATCCTAGCGGCCATATATGCCATTCTACAAAAAACAAGAAAGTGTTGGGAAAATTTAAAGATGAAGCCAATGGAAAAATCATTCGTCGTTTTGTTGGACTGAGACCGAAGATGTATGCACTCGACATCGATGGAGGCATAATCAAGAAGATAAAAGGCATAAAACATAGTGCCATTAAACAGTACATAACCTTTGAGAGCTATGTGGACTGTCTTAAAAGCAGAGAAATCATAAGAACGCCAATGAACCTAATTATGTCCCGTCAACATAATGTTACGTCAGTGGAAGTGAACAAAATATCCCTATCTCCACATGATGACAAAAGAGTAATTGCAGATGATGGAGTATCCACATATGCCCATGGACATTACCGTCTTTTGAACGGCGAATGAAAGAAGGAACCCTAGAGCACAAAAAAATAATTTTCATTCCGAGAAATAAACACTAGAACGTAGCATTAAAATATCTAAGCATGAAAACAGCTGAATAATAAGAGCAGAGGAGGGCGTTAAGTCTACCGTTCAGAAAACAAATTCTGACGCTGGTCCCAAGTCCAGAGAAAAAGACGAGGGACGTCTACCTCACCACATAAGCTAACTGAACACACTTTAGTTAATGTTAAAATAGGTAAATTTAAAAAGTAACTACTATTTCGTAATCTGAAATATCCTTGAAAAAAACTTCTTAATTAGTTATAAAATGAATTAAGTAACGTAACTTGGTCTAAAATATCCCTGAAACGCGCATAAACCTCATAACATCTGAAAAAGCATGGAAATAGCATTAGAACATTGGTTTAGCGTAACGACTTATTACAAGACGATGCATAGGGGGTAAAAGCTTGAAAAAGACACAAGAGTACGAAGACATCAATCTGCATGAAAAAATGTAAGAAAACTGTACGCCTAGACCATTGCAAATATACCTCTAACAGTAAAGAAGATATCTCTAGCTGGCAAACTTTTAGCTATGAAGCCTATAGCTTTTAATCCTAGAGCTCCGAGACCATACCTCAATACCTAACCTCCAGATCCTACAGCTTTTAACCTCCTGACCAGCAACCTTTAGCTATGAAGCTTAAAACACTTAACCCTAGAGCCCTCAGATCATACCTCCATACGTAACCTTCAGATCCTACAGCATTAAACTCTAGACCGAGAGATCTAACCTTGAATCCATACGACCTAACCACTAAACCTACAGTCTTTAACCTTTAGGCCTACGAGCTTAAGCTATGATACTTATATCCTTTAAACCCCAGGCCCTAAGATCATGCCTCAAGACCTAACCATGTGACCATAAGAGATGAGGAACATAGCCAAAATACATAGTCTTTCAGATCAAAAGGCTTAATCAAAAAGCCTAAGATATAAGCATAAGACCTCATAACATAACAAGGTAGAATAGAGTTCCTGAAAGCATAGAGAAGGTGCGAAAAACAAGAAACCCTAGCAACAAAAGAATCTCAATTTTTAGGAAAAGAGAAGCAGATACACAAAGGGTTAAATTTACTGTATAAAGATCTGTAATCAGCATATATACCTCTTGCAGTGACAAAGATAGCTCTAACACCGATATGTCTAAAAAATTTGCATCATACATACAAGTAGTTAGCATGAGAAAAGAAACATGCTTAGGATAGGTTAAGGAGGTAAAAACAGGGCAGCTTAAGAAAAGAGAACGAATGTTAATACCAGAATCAACTAGCTTGAACAATGATCAAGAAGTTAAAACCATGGGATATATTAGGTTAGGTCAAAGTGGTAGAATAGAGGAAGTTAAGGAAAGACAACAATTAGGTTAACAGGTGCAACAAAGGAAGCCACTAGCCAAACACAGCTAGGTTACAATAAAGAATGATGAAAGAAGGTAGAACTGAATGAGTATATTAGGTTAGGTTAGTTTATAATAGGATGACATAGTAAAGCATAAATGTAGGACTTGCCTCGAGATTAACCGCCTTTAATCGCTGGACTAGCAAACTGAACTCCAAAATGATAAGACCATACCTCAGCCTATAAAACATAGATAAAAGACCCTACGGTCTTTATCCTCTAGACCAACAACATTTAGCTATGAACCCTACAACCCTTAACCCTAGAGCTCATGCCACATTAAATCCTATAGGTATTAACCTCCCATACCAGCAACCCTACCTGTTAAAACCTGCAACCCTTAACCCTAGAGCCCCATATCATACCTCAAGACCTGACCTCTAAATCCCACAGCTTTCAAGCTCCAGACCAACAGACTTTACCTAAGAAACCCTGCAGCCCTTAACCCTAGAGTCCCAGATCATACCTCAGGACCTACCCTCCAAATCCTACAGCTATTAACCTCCCAGACCAGCAACCTATACCTGTGAAAACCTCAGCTCTTAACACTAGAACCCCCTGATCATACATAGATACCTAACCTCTAGATCTTACAGCTCTCAACCATCCTGACCAACAGACTTCGCCTGTGAAAACTCTTAACCCTAGAGTCCCAGACCATACCTCAAGAGCTTACCATTAAATCCTTCAGATATTAACATCCCATTCCAACAGACTTTACCTAAGAAACCCTGCAGCCCTTAAGCCTAGAGCCTCAGATCATAGCTCAAGACAAGCTCTGATCATACCTCAGGACACAGCATTATAAGGTACAGCAAATTAAGATGATTGACTGCCTACCTAAACACTGTCTAAATCCACTAAACATACCGATTGCGCATGGCCGCCATCTTGCTCATTTGGGTCTGCGCTGGAACCTACCATTTTAACCTACTGACGTCTATTACTGTTTAAGTTAGAAACTTTATAAAAAGAGTCAGCGTTCCAGGCAAGCGTTAGTTGTGTGAAATGATTCTGTTAGGTCAGCTATACCTCATAATCTGCACCACTTCTTTGCTAATAATGAACCCCCTCCCCGCACGTTGAACAAAGTGCTGCTGGCGGTTAACTTCAATCTGGAGTTTTGATTGGATTGTTGTGTCTACAAACTGCCTGCTGAAAATTGGCTTTGAATTTGTGAAGCGCAAAAAGAAAGAGTATTACTGCGGACAGAGATGTCATTATATTGTGTTCTTCATTACTACACAGAGATACAGTGTTTTAAAAATTTATTTCACTAATTAAATTCTGTTTTCATTTATGATGGAGGTTAAAAGTTCTTCCAAATTAAATGGTGTAATTTAATTGTATTACAGAGTTAGTGCAATATGTACCAATAGCTTAGCCAGGGTAAAACGCAGGTTCCTACTCACTTAGTGCTTGCACAGCCACATATAATGTCTCTAAGTTATGTTTACACTCTTTGAAACACAATTCTTCATCGGAAAAATGAGACAGAAATACAGTTTCTATTGTATTACATTTTTAAACCCGCACATGTTAAAATGTACACTTCTACTACAGTGCACCATCAACAATAATATTTTTCACACAATGGTTTTCATAAATACTCTTCCTTCAATACGTGTTGCACATTTCAAACTTTGCTTGGTCTCTTGTAAAGGTTAACAATTTAGTAATGGCGTACAAACTTCATGCAATCAACGTCGCTGAACTTCAGGATTATCCACCTTCCCAATGCATTTCAACACCAATTTACTTTCATAGATTGATAAATAAATGCACAGTTATGTTTGCTTACAAACAGAAATTGGTTCTGTTAATTCCATTGTCTGCTGGATCATGAACAGCTTTCATCATTAATCCAATGATTGAAATTTTGGGATTATATTTCACTTCTAGTAGCAAACTGTGCAATTATAAATGACAACGTCTTCGGTCCTTCACTACTGAAAGTAAATAGTGGAATCAAGGATCTGTGTGCTACCATCGGATTGGCAATTGGCGAAATGTACAGTTCTGAATTTTTGACCAGACTTGATGTTTTCAGATAAGAGATATTATGGCACCACTTAGAAAGTTAATTTCAGAAGTTCAATAAGGAAATTTATAGATAATTCCATCATGCGACTTACATCCTGAGGAAGTACATTTAGAAGTCAAAGCTTACACTTTCCTTTAAGTTTTGTTCTGAACATACCATTGTTGTTTAATACACCAGATGTCGTTCATATAAGCTAACAAAGTTTCTTCAGAGAGTCACAAGAAGATAGAGGGCCAAAAGTGAATACATAATTGACATTGTAGCGTGTGTAGTTTCAAAGTTAAAATGAGTAAAAAACAGCGCGATTTTAGAGGAAGGTGAGGAAGCTGTTACAGTTTATGCAAAGCAGGTTATGGCATGCGTACAATAGTGAAACTAGAACATGTTTACTCTGGAAGTTTCAATTATATCGAGCAGTAATATTTAATAACAAGGATCAAGATTGCAAGGGAAGGCCTAAAGTGACTTAAAAATCCAAAGATAAATACTTAGCAGTAAACAGTAAATTCCACCGTTCCAAAACAACAACCATGACGGCAGCGGAATTAGCCAGTTGAGGAATGTCCCTGTGAGTGTCTCGACAGTAAAAAGAAGACTTCTAGAAGCACGCTTGAAGGGATGTATTGCTACTAATACACCATTACTGAGGGATCTCAATAAAAAGAGACCTCAATGGGCAAGAAAACATGCGAGAAGCACAAGAAAGCAAGTAGCAGAATGTGTCGAATTTGACGAATCAAAGTTTGAACTTGTTGGCATAAAACTCGCAGATTTATCAGACATATGAAATCAGAAGTCGCGATATCTCAGCGTATATCCCCTGCATTGAAGCATGAAGATGATTCATTGGTGATTTGGGGTTATTTTGGAGGCAATAAAAGAGATTAATTTGAAGAAATAGAAGGAATAATAAAAACGTGCAGCACCACAACATACTCCAAGGCCATGCAAAGCCTTCTAGTATGCTGTGGCAATACAGCAACATGATAATGTTCAAAAGTATTCATTTTTGCCGTGCAGAAGGTATCAGGAACGATCAGAAAGGAGTATAAAACTGAAGACCAGATATTTGCTCGTCAAAGCCTTCATTGCACATCCATCAGACTTCTTTAGCTTGATTTGGGTAGGGCGGTCAGAAAGAGACCCTGAGTAGTTTGAATGAACAATGAGCGCCTTTAACAGTGAAAGAAAAGTTCTGAGTAAATAATAAGACTTGACAGAGAGTATGCTCAGGTTATTCAAAACAGTGATCAAAGCACGGGGAGATTAGGTTGAAGAAAGTATAATCTGAAATATGATTAATTCTGCTTTATATCATTGACATAAATCCTAATATAAATAGTGCTGCAAAACTTTTGCGCGGTAGTGTACAAACTACTGGTGATTTCTGTAGTCTTATATATTGAAATTTCCTCTTTAATTTGGTATAAATTTGCTTATTGCAAGCACAACACTTATATTTTAAATATTTTAAAAAAACATGGATTACATTTCTCATTTTGTACTGCGAATTCTAAACTACCACAAAGAGGAAACAAGAAAGACGGGTAGCAAATCGCTAGGAAGGAAGTGACTACTTCTCTACAATTTGGAGCAGAGTGATATTATTTAGGACATTCGTTAGGAGAAGTTTAGATCTACAAGGTATTAATAACAATAAATATTCAAAATTGTGTGTGCCCCGCCATATACTTTCTTCCCTTGCAAGGTTTGGTATATGCTAATTCATTTATCCGGTGTTTGTTTTGGACAGAATTTTATTTAAACAGTATTTTCTGGTACAAGTTATCTGTTTTCTTAGAACTATTAAACGTGAATGAATTACATTTTGGGAATTACAAAAGCAACACTACAAAATGCCTTTGTGTCAGTAAATGGTAAACTTTTGAAAGGTAATTGATAAATTTTAATAACAAGATGATACAATTGAGAAGAAATTATCTCTTTAATAAACAAATTTATTGGGTAAAGGAATATCAATAAGCTTAGAAACTTGTGTCTAAGTGCTGTAAAAATATATTTAATGTCCTAAGTAGTTTGAAATATTCGTTAATGAATTAGCCAGTTTAACCTGGGACATGCGATTTGAATCCGCTTTGGTAGGTACTCAATACTTTGTGCTTTAGTGAACACAAATATCCGAAAACTGATTTTTGTACTCGTATGGTGTGTCCTCAATCTCAGAGAATCAATAAATCAACAGCAGGAAGCCAGAAAAACTATCCATTTTTGTTTAAGTTACCATTCAGCTGTACTTATTGTGGTTTATGCTACTGATGAAAATGTGTTATATTTACACAGCTTCTTACCCACTGTTCTTCAACATCTTCTTACATATAATCTTGCACCTGTATAATTTTAAATGGTTTAACTGCGGGTACCTAACGGGTATAATAATCAATTTGGCTTAAGTGAATGAAAAATCCCATAAAAGCAAGTCGCTATGTGATGGTTTTGATATTTGGTGGTGTGGTAACTTGATAAGTTAAGTTCTGGACGACTGAAAATAAGAATGTCGCAGAAATTTTTTATTACTTCTAGGAAAATTACTTAATATATAATATGATTTTGAGGGTATATATTTTTTGTGAAGTAAGGTTTTGCACATCTCTTACGGTTTTCGTATTTTGCAAAATTAATTTGCAATGAAATGGATTATATGTGCTGGTTGCTGACAGTAAGATCTAGACTTTAACTAAAACTACATTGAACATAGGGTATTTTAATCAAAATATTAAAACCATCTTTAGAAAATAAAGCATGACGTAATTGTCTATGTAAAGAGAAGTCTAGAGTAGGAGGACATTTTTCTAAGATCTTTGAGTCTATCTCTGGACAATGCTGAACTTAAATTCTATGTTTGACGTGCAATTGACATTTAATTTTAAGTTATGCCCATTCAAAGACGAACACACACATATACATACACATATGTTTGGAAACTTAGTTTTTTGGCCCAGGTTACCTCAAAACAGGTAGCGATGAAATCATCTCGTCCAATCTTTTTGGATGAAAACAATATTTATTCAGCTGATTTATAGCTACGACAGACACATTTATACATGTAATATCATGTAATGTGAAGTGATATGAAAGTACTTCGATTTAAGTCTCTAAAACACATCGCATGATTTGTAAGATGACACATTACCTCCAATGATAGGATGACATTGAAGATGACGTTGAGGCGACAGGACCTACAGCTTATACCGTGAATTCCGAACCACATTGGGCATAGGGGACACTTCACAAGAGCTAGACAGAGGTGAAAGCGTGAATAGGCTCGACTTAAAATCGCCAACCCCAGAGCTGGGAATCGAACTCCGAACCTTTTGCACGGAAGCCGCAATAGAAACTCGGGCGCTACCCCGGGGCCCTGGTATGTACCTATATAAGTATATGCCTATTTATGCACGAGCCTTCCCACGTTGTGAGTGAGTTGAGCCAGTTATATCATTTTGAGAAACCCATAACGGTGGCTTTGATTTTTCAATGCGTTCTGTGCTGCAAGGGTGATCTGATCGTGGGTTTTACTAAGCATGAGCCTTATACAGATAGAAAATCGTATTATGAGTTTAATATTATTACAAAATTATTGAAATTGTGACAAGAAAGGCTACCCAAAACAGATCATATACTCAGACCAGAAACCGGTACTGTTTATATAGGTTCAAACACTTAACACTGCTTTTTCCTGTTTGAGTTAATAATTTGAAGTAATAGTAAAACACACAGACATTTACAGCAGCTTTTGAAAAAGAAAAGTTAAAAGACTTTCATAAAACGTATTTCCAAAAAATACATAGCACGACAGGATCGATGTATAAATAAACTACCAAACATTATGCTTGTCTAAACAAGTCTTCGCGGGTGATCAGCCGTGTCAAGTTAATGAAGGTCGAGCTTTCTTTCAATGCATCGCGGGTGATCAGCCGTGTCAAGTTAATAAAGATCGAGCTTTCTTCCAATGCATCGCGGCTGATCACCCGCGAAACCTTGATTATTATGTGTTTCAAATGGGAAGGTGTTTGTCCTTGAACGCTACTAGGCCAGCAATCAATCGGGAGTCCAGCGGTGTTGTTGTATTGTATTCCCGGTAAGTGGTGTGTGAGGAGCGTCAACCTAATCAATCTGTATGAAATGCTATTCGCGCTAAGACAAAAATTCAGATTTTCCCAAAACTGATCCATGTGGAAGGTAGAGAATAATGTATCTAACATAACCATGAAAACCCCATATTTTTAGCTCAAGTAGTTTTTCGAATACAAATAAATAAACCACTATTACCTGTATTATAACAAATCGCGACGTAAGCATTGTAATGAATAACATTATTGGTTGGCATGTATGCGTGTACGTATATTTGTAATTACTCAGAACTGTAAACGAACTGTTTGACATGACGTGATAAAAGAATTACTCTGAATAAGCCAATTCGAGCGAGAGGAAACAATAAATTTCCTGCTGCCCTGGCAGAACGTGTCTGGTCACATATCTTTGTTTATGAATGGTTCGTAGTCTCTATTTACTATAGAGAGCTCAAAGTGGTTGGTGTGTATGTACGTACATACATTTTTAATTACTCAGAACTGGAATTTAAACTACTGACATAATAAAATGAACGACGTGATAAAATAATTGCTGTGAATAAGTCAATGTGTTAAATTCGAGAAAGAGCAAACACTTCATTTCCTGTTAGCCTGTGGAATTGTATGCTTATGTTTAGGAATGAATGCTGGATAAGAACTGTTTATTTACTGTGAAGAGTTCAGATCAATATCATTCAGTTGTTCTTTACACAACAGTAGAGTAAGAGTTAAACAGTGCAATCGCTTCTTGCGGTGAAATTAGTGGCGAGTCAAAATTGCAGGTATAGCGAAGTTAGGCTCGAAGTATTATTTTTAAGGTGTACACGTTCTTCATAAAAATTCGGAAACAAACTAAAAATGAGTTACTGCAAACAGTACTTCCGTTTAAAAACACGAGGTAATACGCCTCCCACCTTACCACTGCCAATATAATCCAATTAAGTTGGTGTGGGCTCAAATAAAAAGGGGGATTGCAAACAGAAATAATATTTTTAAACCGACGGACGTTGAAAACTGCGTAAGACGTGCAGAAAACCTTCAAGAAGACGATCTTAAGAAAGAGATAGCACGTGACGAGATTTTGGAACCTGTAATTATAAGTTTGCAAGACTCATACGATGAAGACGGTGAGAATGACGAATTGTCTCTAAACGGACGTGACATTGACAGCGATATGGATGAGCCAGTGGAGTTCCATTGGATTAGAAAGACAGGTAATTCATAAACTATAATTATAGTTATAGGTCTTAAAATATAAATAATTTGCGAAAATGCCTTTTCCAATTTTGATTTTGGCAACTGCATCATTGTAAGGGTTTGTAAAATATAATTTGCTTATCCTTACGTCTGCGCCAAGCAGTCCTGCATGTTGTATGAGTGTGCGAGAGAGGGAAAGATAAAAGGAGTGGGGTAACAAAGTGGCAACACTGAGTGTGATACGGCATCTGATTAGCTGGACTCCAGAACTCTTCGCATTTGAAACACATAATAGTAATGCTCGCCGTGAAACCTTCAAGTCTTACATTATGCATGTCGCATCATTCTTTATCGTGGGATAAGGAACAAGAAAACCAGGAAGAAACGATGGTATCAACAATTTGGAGCGGAACGGGCTGAAGCCCAAACTGTAAGGGAGGAGGAGGAGAAGAAGAATAAGAAGAAGAAGAAGAAGAAGAAGAAGAAGAAGAAGAAGAAATTGCATGATAAATAAGGCCTAAACGATAGGGGAAGTAAAAACTGTTAAATGCAAATCTACATTTATTCCAAGATAGGACTATATATGTACAACTGAGAATCCCGTTGCTCTAAATTATTATAATTTATAGCTCCTTTACGTACTCTCCTTAATTTACATACTGCCGTGTTAGAAAACATAAGATGTGAAACAAGTATTTAATTTACAGAAGTAAATATCTCGAAATGTTTATTAGTTAATATTATAACACGATAATGCGATGGTATTCGAAATTAAAAGCAAGTTTTCAATTTCGTGATCTATTAGAAGATTTTCGGTAGAGGCGTTCTTCTTCCCATATTAGTTCCACTATACTGGCATTTTCAATAACCCTTTACATCACCCTACCGCTTCTCGATCCTACACACGAATCCAATATAGAAAAGGTGAGGGTGGTTTACCTTAAACCTGAATGGGAAAAGTTAATTTCCGGTTAGACCTGCTGAAAAAGCGAATTTAGCAGCAAGGAATTCGGGAGCACGACGCATTATCACACTGGGTTACACATCGTCGTAACGCTTAACTTTCGATATTTAAAGGAAGTGGATGCTGGTATTTTATTCAAGGAAGAAAATAACTCTTTGCAAAGGTTTTCGTTTGTCGAAATACATTCTTTATATGTTAATGTTTAAATATATAAATATTTTTCTTTCCTATTAAATAGTTGTATAATCGTCACACATTTCAGTTTAAATTTTAATTAGCTGCCTTAATTAATTATGTGTTAGTAATGTGCTAAAGAATTAACAAATGTATCCCTTTACATTTCCTTTATGCCTTTCCTCTCTTTTTTAAACCGCCAGACAAAGATACAGAGAATCATTTGTGGATAAGCTTACCTTTCGCATTTATAGTTTTAATTTCATTTATCTCAGTTGTTCCTTATAAAAAATATTCACGCAAAGCACTGTGGGCCACTAATGCACGGCTCAGTTTAACCTCCCTCGATAGTGGTCGAAGTACAGCCTATAAATATGACAGAGGCAATATGGTAGAGGTGAGGTACTTTTTTAACTTATGACTGTACCCATTGGTTGCGAGATACATAGTTTAGATTTTCCTAAACTCTATTAATGTATTACTCCTTAGAAGTACTGCTTCAATATCTACAGAAGTTACAAAAAAAAAAAAAAAAAACTGAGTTGAGTTAAGTTTTTTTTTTAATTTATTTTATCCATCGATCAGCAATTATGCTTTACAGATGTTTGGTATAAGATATATAGGAACAGGACACATAACAATGGAGGTAGCCATGAACGACTCCTCTAACTAAATATGGAGGATAACTGTAAAACAATTGAGAACTTAAAGTCTGATGGTATTAATCACGTGTCTGAGTCATCTGTGCTGGAGACGTCACTCAGGAGAAGATCTTGGGGCAGTCTGCGCTTCAGGCGAGTTGGCTGGCGAGTGCGACAGCCGAGACGGTAGGTAACAGCTCCAGGGACCTCCTGGAGATTGTAAAAGAATGGACGTGCCAGGCGTCGGATGTATTGGTGAACGGGTAGAAGACCAAACTCATGGTGCAGCTGCTGGTTTCGGATGAACCATGGAGCGTTTGTAACCGTGCGAAGCACCCTGTTTTGTAGTACCTGCAGTCGGCGGAGATTAGTCTTACTGGTGCCACCCCAGACTGGAGCTGCATAGGTAAAAATGGGACGGACTAGAGATGTGTAAAGAAGCAGGGAGGATTCATAACCAAGTGAAGTGCGCCTGTTGAGTAGAGGGTACAGTTTTGATAGCCGGGCAAACGCAAGCGTAACAGACCGACAGATGTGGGCGTTCCAAGTAAGTCGAGTGTCCAGTAACACCCCAAGGTATTTCACTGGCACATTGCTTGGTAACCATGAGAGCGGTTCCCCCAGCAGCCGTAGTGAAGGAGGATCCCTATAAGGTCGTAAAGAGAAGATCTTAACCTCTGTCTTGTTAGTATTGAGGGAAATGCGCCAGTGAGAGAACCAATGAGCTAATTGATCTAGGGCAATTTGCAGTTTCTGAATGGCATGAAGAATATTGGCATGAGAATAATAGAGGGCAGTATCATCTGCGTATAACGCCGTACAAACTGGAGCTATATCAGGAAGATCATAAGTGAATATATTAAAGAGGAGTGGTGCAAGTACTGAACCTTGAGGTACACCTGCTAAAATAGGCCGTCGGGTGGATGTGAAACCAGCAATGCGCACCACAAAGGTTCTATTGGTGAGAAAACTTGCTATGATTTGTATCAGATAATAAGGGAGACCAATGCGATATGCTTTAAGTAGTAGTCCACTGTGCCACACCTTGTCGAATGCCTGGGCGATATCTAGGAATGCTGCTACGGTGTATTGCCTGTTTTCGAAACCTTGAATAATAGACTGCGTGATTCTGAGCAATTGATGAGTGGTAGCACGCTTCGAGCGAAAGCCAAACTGAAAAGACGGAATTATCTGATTATGAATCAAAAAATGAGAAATACGTTGATGAATAATCTTTTCAAAAAGCTTAGAAAGTGTAGGTAATAAGCTGATTGGTCTGTAACTTGAGGGAAGATTTTTTGGCTTGTTGGGCTTGTGGAAGACTATAATTTCCGCATGTTTCCATGTAGATGGAAAATGACCAATGCGCAGAGCAGCATTGAAGATTGATGATAAATAAGCTAGGGCTTTGTTTGTCAAATTCTTCAGCACAACGTTAGGGATAAGGTCATGACCGGGAGACTTTTTAACGGGAAGACGATGGATAAAGCGGGACAATTCACGTGGAGTAGTGAACGAAATTCTGTTGTGCGCTGTAGGACGAAGTTGGTACTCAAGGAGTTCCCTGTCCACGGAAGAGGGAATATTAGAGTCAAGACAGGTGTTAGGCGTGAATGTACACTCGTAGTGAGTAGCTAGAGCGTCACACTTGGCAGCAGAGTCACTCAAAAGGGTCCCATCAACCTGAAGAGGTGGAATCACTGTCGGCTCTCGGAGAATCCTCTTAGTGATGTTCCATAAGGTATGATCTCCGGGACGGATAGTGGCTAATTGTCGCTGGTACTCCTGAAATCGGTGTTGCTCTAGTGCGGTCCGTACTTGTCGAATGAGACTATTTAATCTTTGGCGCAGCCAGGGTAGACGCTGACGTTGCCACAGTCGACGGATGCGATGTTTCTCTTGGATGAGTTGAGTAATATGGATAGGCAAGGAGGGGAAATGACGAGGTTGAGGACTGCGGATAGTAGAGGATCGTACACTGGAAGAGAGGGCAGAGGTAAAATGGTGGACGGCAGTGTCTATGGCATCCGCAGTACCCAGTTGATAAGATGTGTGGAGTGCAGCATCCAGGTGTGTGCGAAAGATGTCCCAGTTGACAAAACCATCGATGAGTCGCGGGATTTGTGGCAAAATATCTGGAGTGAGGTTAAATGTGACCAACACTGGACAGTGATCGGAATCGAGCGCTGGCAGTGCAGAAATCGATGCAGGTAATCGTATATTGCGATGTACCCCAATGTCCAAAATGTCAGGAGCTACCTGTGGGTTACCAGAATAGTAAGTTGGTTCTGTGGGAGCCAGTATGTGAAGACCAGTGGCATTAATAGTGTCAAACAGACGTCGTCCATTCGGGTTTGTGACCCTACAGCCCCAAGAAGTGTGCTTCGAGTTCAAATCCCCTAGCAAGAGAGTGCAGCTTTCTGCTGGGAAAAGGAAAGAGAAATAGTGAGTATTAAGCTTACTATTTGGGGGCTTGTAAGCACTCATTAGGACGAGATCGTTGCTATCGCGAAGAGAGAGTTTAACACCCACTACCTCAAAGCTGGGAATCACAGGTAGGAGTATTTCATGATGAGTCAGAGAACGTTTAACTAGCACAGCTACTCCTCCAGAGGCGGAAGGTGCATTCCGATCAAATCTATAAATCCTATAGCCTGGAACGGAGAAACGTTCATTCGGGAGAAGATGAGTCTCGGTGATACAGGCAGCATCTATACTGTGCAAGCTGAGAAAGGCAGCGAAGGAGGCACGTTTAGTGCGTATGCCATTAGCGTTCCAGTTCAGGAGAGTGAGTGATGAAAGAGATGGCCTATTACACGCCACCATTTCGGAAAGTAGTTAGAAGAGCGTTTTGGAAACATTGTGTAAATTGCGGTAAGAGAGGAGTGAGGAACGTGGATAAAGAATTTAGAAGTTGAGTGAACAGGCTAATTAGCAGAGCCGAGAGAGATGAAGAGTCAGAGGGATCTTGTTGTGCAGTAGTACGCCTCGTTGAGGAAGCAGAAGTTACACTGGCATAAGTTGCTGGTGAAGAAGTTGGAGGTACTGGTGATGCAGCTGGGGGTTGTAATGGTTGCTGTGCAGGATTGTGTGATTGTTGTAGGGGACGGGAGCGATGAGAATTCCCAGGCTGTTGCCTTGTGTTGCTATTTTGTGTTCTGAATTTCAGTTCTAAATAATGCCGACAACCTCGGTAGTTAGCTGGATGGTTTTCATGACAATGAACACACTGAGCTGGAGTATCTCTCGGTTTAGTGCACTGTGAGAAGTGATGATTCTCTAGACAGCGAACACACCTCGGGGTCAGCTGACAATAGTTCTTTGTGTGACCGTAATTCTGACAGCGGGTGCATTGCGGTATGTCAGTGTTACGACGGCGATGTTCCACCTTAACAACACTGTAGAACAGGCGAGTTAGGTTGAGTATAGCTTTACCATCATCGCTATTTAACAATTCCACCGCACAGAGAGGAATGGGTTGTTTCGACCGATTCATAAGTCGATTGACCTTCCGCACTGGGTAGTTCTGTAAGCACAGTTCGTCATAGATTTCCTTATCAGTGAGCGAAGGAGGGATGTCTCGGATAGTTACCGAGAAAAGCTTATCTGTCGGATTTCTGTAAGTGTAGTATTCCTGTTGTATGGAGCTGAAGTATGTAGTAAGTTTACGGAAATCGTCAGAAGTAGAGGGATGAACCTTAAGGATAGACCCGCGAAGCTCTGTGTGAAATTCAGAGGTAACATTATTTTTTAGATCTTGTAATAGAAGTTGATAGTTATCAATGTTGCGCAAGCAAATTGGTGGAACTTTTTCCTTAGGTGTCTCGGAGTTGCTTGTCTCGTCCATGGCTGTGTTGTCTTCTAGTAGTGCGAAGCGGTTGTGCGTGGAAACAGTGTAAGCATAGCGCGAGGCACTTGTTTGTTCTGATGGGGCAGCTGTACAGCGACGTTTACTCGGGCCAGCTGTGGCAGCAGCATGTGTAGCAGCGCGACTAGAGCTGGTTGCAGGTGAACTGTTAGATGGGGCAGTCTCATGCATGATAACGTCACTCGTAGTTTTAGCGGTAACTATAGCAGCAGTTGACGTGGTAAGATGTAATTGTGACGGGCGTAAGGGTGATTGACGCACTGGTGAATTAGGATTAAAAGTATTGGTGCGAGAAACCTGGGTTGGCTGCGTAGACACTGGTTGAGCTTGCTGTAGAGGCACTGGTAACTGTGGAAATTCACTAGTGGTATTATAAACCATATCGATAGCTGAGCGTACTAGATGGCCGGTAGTTTCCGGCGTGAGAGACATAATAGGTGAGGAAAGAAAAGAAAAAAAAAATAGAGAAAGAGAAAGAAACACACCTGTACCCAAAGGGCACTAGTACACGTTAGTTGAAGAACACTGCTTGCACTGATTGTGAAAATACAATTCACTAGAAGATATCGTATTCCACAGTTAAACACAGTTACACTGTAACACTCACGGAAGCAGCGCGCACGAAACACGTCTGTCTGCCGCGACTGTCGGTACACGACTCTGAGTTCAGTTAAGTTACTTCATATTATCTCGATATCGTCACACCATTTTCATCCCTTATCACCAGACCGATTTTGCTTACTTTCGTTGCCATGTTTTATATTTTCATAGCAACTTTAATATCTTTTATGTAATTTATACACAGAACTTTAGTATATATGTCTTTACTAAAGTTATTAAAATATAAAAAGTGTATGTTATATTCACACCATCCCTACCTTTTAAGACTTATTAATAGATATACAATTTACTCTCAGGATAGTTTCTTTTCCTATGAACCAGATTGTAATACAAATAAATATTTTCAAAAATAGTTATACTGTATAGTCTGTTATAGATGCATATTAAACAGCGATGTGGCCTGGCCCGGTAGCTCATTCGGTAGAGCACCGGCAAGGAGTCCCGGTTTCGATTCCCGGCTGGGGGTGGGTAGTTTTCTGCAACCAAGGTTATTCCCCAACTTTCACACAGTCTAGAAGTAGCAGGGTGGTTGAAAAGTTTCCGACCTCAATATGAAGGTGGCAGCACTTGTAAATAAAAGTTAGTGAATTTCATTGATCATCTGTTGACAGTTACTAAAGTTTCAGCCATTTTGGGTGCTCAGTTTCTATGTAACAGTGATTTGAGTTAGTTGATGCGAGTGTTTTAATAAAAATCGACAAAACTGAGTATGGAATTCTCATTAAATATTTGTTTTTGAAAGGCAATACGCCTACACAAATCAAAAATGATTTGCTTTCTGTGTATGGGGACTCTGCACCATCATTTACCACAGTGAAATTTTGGGCAGCTGAGTTTATAAGTGGTCGTAAGAGCTTGGGACACAATGAACTTTCGGAAACTCCAAAAACTGCAACTACCTTTGAAAACATCACCAAAGTTCACCAAATGATGCTAGACAACTGACAAATTAATGTGAGAGAGACTGCAGAGGCTATGGACATGTCAAAGGAACGTTTATGTTCACATATCAAATCAAAATTTAGACATGAGAAAGCTGCCCGCGCGTTGGGTGCCGCGTTTGCTCACGTTAGATCAAAACGTGTTCGAATGAACATTTCCAACGCTCTGTTGGAGCAGTTTAGGCGCAATAAATCCGAGTTTTGGCGCCGATTAATCACTGTAGATGAAACTTGGATACACCACTATACATCCGAAACAAAAATATAGTCCAAACAGTGGACTGCAAAGGGGAGACCGGATCCAAAAAAAGCAAAACTGTTTTTTTTTTCGGCTGAGAAAGTGATGGCGACTTTTTTGGGATAGTCATAGAGTTATTTTAATCGATTTTCTTCAAAAAGGAGAAAGCATTACAGAAGCATTCTACGCATCATTATATGACAAGCTGAAGACAGAACTTGCAGAAAAACGGCCACATTTGCAGAAAAAGAAAATCATGTTTCCGCAAGACAACGTATCGTCTCATACCTCAGCGGTTGCAATGGCGAAAATCCACGAATTACGGTTTGAACTGCCATCCGCCTTACTCACCAGATCTAGCCCCAAGCGACTTCTTTTTGTTACCTCATCTGAAAATTGGGCTCGTATGGCAGATTTTCATCAAATGAAGAGGCAATCACCTTAATGTACAGTTATTTTGCAGAGAAAGACGCCCAGTACTATTTGGAAGGGTTACAGAGGTGGGAGCATCGCTGGAAGAAGTGTGTGGAGTTTCAAGGAGACAATGTTGAAAAAAAAATCTAAAAAAATGTCTTGTACCTTTATTAGTTCGGGAACTTTTTAGACCACCAATGTATGAATGAGAGTGTGTATGTGTGCGTGAAGTAATGTTTAAAACAAAAAGCACTGCAACCCAAATTTACGAGTGAACACCATCGCTAAAATTAGAACGGCCACCGATATGGTCATTGTAGTTAAAGGCGGGGTACAAATGGAACAAAAAATAATGATATTTTAGAAATGGACGTGGCTTTAAAATTTCATATACTTACCATGACATCACTGGAAACAAATTAAAATAGAAAGGACCATTAAATGAGGACTGAGTGAAAAAACTCGAACCATCAACTCCGGATATCTCGGAAATTGTCAGGTACTAAACAAACATTTAAAATAAAAGTTGAATTTTAAAATTATTTATCTTCTCTCCTTCTCGAATTTGAAAGATTTAATTACGAATTTTTGATGAGCAGAGTCAGACTGAAAAATTGAATGCCATAGCCGGGATTTGAGCCACGGATCTCCCGGTCTCCGTGTGGTTGCTCTAAACCACTGAGTTACTATGGCCGACATGCCGACATGGCATTAAATTCTCCAACTGACTTTCTCCTTTTGTGCGTGTACGAAGTAGAAATAAGAATACATTTCTATGATATAGGTTGTTCAACAATGTAGAGTCAGTGACTGTAATACTTCAACTGTTTTTACTGCAAAGTCCTTTAGTGCTTCTGGCCCCAATTAATAAGCGAACATCGTCAGCTAAAGCAAGAGAAAGAAAGGACACTACCAACTGTCGGGATTAAATCAGCGCCTACGGTTTGCCGGAATTTTTCCCTGCGGAAGAATAACTAATTACTTACATTAGACTGTTGCGTTTAAGCACACTCGGAAGCCATCCATTTAGGTCGGTTAGAAACTGCGAAGGCCTTTTAAGAAAAATAATATTTTTATAAATGTAGGGTCTTGTTGGCTCATTAATAGCACATTTACCGCATACTTTCTTGTACCTAAAACGAAACTTATAAGTACCTAATGAAGGAATTAACTCTATAACTATTTAATAAAATGATGAGCACAGAATGATAAAGTGAATTCAAACGATCAGATTTTTCAGCTGTATGGTATTAAAAATTACTTCAGGGTGATTCATTCACGATTTGGAATGTGACACTGAAGTTTCCTATTCCAACTGCATAACGCTTGACCGTATTTCTCTTCTATACTTCTTTCTCTATAAAACAGTATGAACTACACTGATATTCATAAACTGATTTATTAAATATACAAAACCAGGGATCAGACCTAGTTCTGAAGTAAAAGAAGACAAAGGCATCTATGTATTGAATTTACATACAAGATATGCCATTTGTTGTTTTGTACAGATATCCACTTTCAATGTAAAACACAGTATGCATCAAATATTTATGAAAAGGAAGAATGACAAGAAACTGTAGAATATATTATTTCATATTTTGCGGTATACTCGAAGGATAAGAGTAAATGCGGAATACGTATAAAGCGTTCGGTTTAACAATTCAGAGATCGTATCATGTCATGAAAATACAAAGCGAGAATCTACAAGAAAGATGAAAATCCCTTTTAAAAATTCATTTTCTTCGCTGAAGGAAGTCCAACAAGAGAGTCAGTGATAAAAACGCAGACTGCTGTCATTCTGAATGCTGTATGCAACAGTGAAGTGTGTTACTATTTCGTGCTTATTTGTACCGCCACCGCCGCCGCCACCATCCTATTCTTCTTTGTTTTATTCTTCTTTGATTTCTTCTTCTTTACTTTATCCCAGATACCTACAAATAAGAAGAGATAACATTTCTACAAATATAGAGAAGAATTTACTTTTTAATCAGCTCGGATTTAATGATAATCCGGTAAATAAAGGATATCAGTTAACAAATCCTGCTATAAGAGCAAAAACTGATCCTATTGTTAAAAAATAATGGAAATGAGCTACTTCATAATAAAAGAATAAAAATAAAAAGCTATAGGTAAAGACAAAAATCTTTTTCACGCTAAATACATTAATTTATCTAATCGATATCGTGGTAAAGTTCCTCGAACTCAGATATGCAAAACAGAAATAAAAATTAACTTTAAATAAGTTAATTAAAATAGAGTGTTAGTAGGTATGACCCCGAAACTTAAAGAATTTGACGTAAAAAAATTCACTATGTAAAAAATTGCTGGAAATATGCCTTGAGGTAGCCTGAACTGTATTTTTGCTCTCTCTACTGCATACTTAAAATATGAGATAATACAATAATCTGTAACGGGAGTTCCACAGATATACAACTTTGAGAATTCATAAATTCATATAGAAGAAAAAAGTGTTTATAAATGTTCTGTTTACTCGTACATATGTATACATTTGGCTTCTGTCGTGTGCATAAGTGTGGCAGCGTATCTCTGTGAACAGATAAAATGAACAGTTCGGTGAAATACCAGGCCTGATATTTTAGTTGAGGATCTGCCTTGTATCGAAACTTTTTTCAAACTTTTTATGAGTCCCTCAATCGAAGACTGAAATTTCCATTACGTTTTTCTATTTGGAAATCGCGCTTTACCTAAAATAGCTAACGATATACCCCATAATTAACAAATGAAAAGTCGGTCAGCACCAAAGTTAGACTTGTTTTTCAAAATGCAAGACGAAGATTTTTTTAACAAAGATTCTCATCCCAGACTACCCTATGCATTAAACATTTATCTCAAATGTGGCTCTAACAATGTTGATTTAAGGACCACACACATGTCTGACACATGCAAGTCAGTTGGAGAATTTAATGTCCTGGTGGCATGTTGTCATGACACCTCAATGGTAAGAGCAACTGCACGCAAAGCAGCAGATCCGCGATTCAATTCCCGGCTGTGGTATTGAATTTTTCCTTCTAAGGTAGAGTCTACCTTTCAAAACCCTATTCCATGCACGGCTCCTCTTTCTGACTGAATTTTGCATAACTAGTATGCTACAATAGATAGGTCAAAATTTACTATGCAGAAAATATATGACATTCACCAAAATATAATTTATGCCCATTGCGTATTTTTACTATGGTGCGTACCATTGTCTAGATATCACTTGTTATTTGTTTGAATTTTCGGTACCTGTATTTTTCTCATACAGGAATAAACTATTAATATTTTATCTCCTGTCCATGCAAAGAATAGAGAATTTCAAAGCACTACAAGTAGCAAGCGCTTAAAAGATTCAGCTGTCAACTAAGCTTATTCGCCTTACACCTACAAGAAAATTAATAATAATTGCACAGTTTCTTCAAACGTTTATTTTTAAGTAGATGGAGTGATATGTATTTTGAAACAATTTAAATGATTATTTAAATCTATATAATAATTTAAATAAGTAAAAAGAATTATTTAGAATATTGAATAACGGTATGAAAAAGTTATTATACCAAATTTATGAAGTAATGTATAAAAGTTGGATAATGTTGATTTGTCGTTATGGCAACGACAAAAAGACTACATAAGCACCTGGAGTGCAGGTGATTGTTCTTTTTACCGGGTACCCCGTATAGCTTGCGGGCACCCGAGGTAACAAAGGAGTTAATCCATACAGCAGCATAAGCTGAATTCAAAATCTCCAAATGAGCTGTTTGGCTACAAAATTTGCCCCAATTTAATAAAACAAAACACCAGGGTGCAAACAAAAAAGCTGTTTGGCATCCCGTACAAAATTAAAGAGGAGCAAAAGCTACCTCAATAAATTTCCCCAACAAAAATTCCCGCATCATCCTGAAGCCATCTAATTAACAACCTGCGGTCAGACTCAAAACCTGGGTGGGTACGCAGCAAAAAACTTTTGGCTGTTAACAGCCTGTCAGTATACGACTTGGACTTGGACTTGATTGTTCATCTTCAGTTGGCTTCCATGGTGAAAGAACGCGTAAGTCCGCAAATGGACGGTCATGTGCAAAGGCAATTTTTGTGTGCAAGAATATATGTATCAGTATATTTTACTTGGTGCAACAGAAAAGCGATTATTGGTGAACAGTTAAAAGGATTGCACTAGAGAATATTTATATCGAATTATTTATGTTTAAAAGGTTTCATTATTAATAAATCTCAATGTTTGGAGTTTCGGTGGGGAAATTATAAATAATCTTTTATTTAAAACAAGATTATTCTTCCATATCCGCGACCACCCCTGAAAAGAAGAGTCCATGCAGATACCAGAGCAGCCGTGGAATGACTAGACCAAACTCCGAGAACTTCGAAGAAGTCCATCATCACCCAGCTTCTTTCTACACCCCACATTAGTACATTTTGTTTCAATTTATAGTACTAGTTTGTACAAGTGCCCATACAATTGATACCCAATCAGCATCGTGAGGATAATGAGGAGCCACGCTAGATAGCGAAACCTGGTCTAGAAAGCTAATTTTGTTTAAGCTAGGGTGTCATTATGCTGACCAAATATCCTCCCCGTATCGGCTGGATAATCGTCCGCCTGTGCCGTCCGTATGTGAGCATGAGGCCGGCAGTCAGGTTGGCAGTCTCTGGCCCACTTGCGGACTGGTACGCTATGGGTTACTTTAGTTTGTAGTGCAACACAACACAATTGTTTTCCCTGTGTGGAGGTAATGGCCATAAGTACTCTGGTTCTCCTAACTTTTGTTATCCTTTTCTACATTGAAAGAAGTGTTCATATTAATCTTGCTCTGATAAATTGTATGTGGTTATAACAGTATACATTATGTCGTTTCTGTACGAATACTATCCCTTTTTGACGTTAAGATTTATATCTTACTGCATACCATGTAATAACTTTTTTTCTTATTTTTATTACTAACATTTTTCTGCCTGTAACGTAAACGTCTTGATATTTTAGAATTTATTTCGGTGATTTTAGAAATTTTAAAACTAATGTTATATCTTCTGAATGAAATGCGAATTTTTCTTCCTGTATAATAATTCAAGGCGAATTAAGCTCTAAATCTAATGAAATGCAACAAATTTGTGAGTTGTAATCCTTCTCCAGTGTATCTCCTGCTAAACAATATCTGTTGATATTAGCACTGCATCACACTATTAACTGCAATGTCATCTGTGGGGAGGAACACATTAAGCACTATAAGACCACTACATTTCTCCTTGTATTCGATATGTTATTACTCAACGATCAGAACTGGCAATGCGGCCTGGGAGAAAAAATGCAAGGCTTAGAACTTGCATAAAAGCAGTCTAGGCGAATAATGCGAGTCTTCAGACGGAGTGAACCCATTATCAGCATGCCGCCTTTTGCACAAAGGAAAGCAACATGCTTCGCAGATCACCTGGAGTCTGAGTTCAAACCCAGGTAAGAACCCAAAGACGAAGAATCCACAGAGCATGTGGAGGAGACGGTGGACTATCTCTATGAGGAACCCGCACCTAAGACAGGCGGCTTCCAAACTCCAAAGTATTAATCCTAGCAAATTCCATGGTCAAGAACGTCTCACTGTACCCATGGACCAGTACGTTCCCCAAGAGGCCGTGATCCATATGTTACGGATTTATAATGCATGCTCGTATTTCCGTCACTTTACATTATGTTGGAAGGAGGCGACGGTGGTCTGCATTCTGTAGTGGGCTTTATAAAGTCCAGATATGGAAAAAGATCCCGCCTTCCCAGCAAACTACCGCTTCATCAGAATGCTCCCAATTGTTTGGAAAGTCTTTAAACGGGTGTTGCTCACAACCACCTAACCCTATTTCTCACCAACGCCACCTCCTCCCGGATCACCAATTCGTTGAGGCCACTCCACTATGCTGCAGTCACTGCTTCCGGCAGAGAAGACTGCTCTAGTCTTCGCGGTGCTCTTGGATGTGGAAAAGGCCTTCGCCACCACATAGTTCCAGGGTTACTTTACAAATTCAAAGAAGCACAGCTCACTTCTTCCTACCTCCATCTGATTGGTAGTTTCCTTTGGGACTGCACTTTCAGGGAACGAATGGAGGGAAATTGTCCTCAGTGAGACCCACAATGTTTGGATTCCGGGGAGTGGTGTGCCGTTACCGCTACACTTTGCTGCCTACATGTCTGACCTCCTTATGAAACCCGATACTGTTTTGTCTCCTCATGCTGGCACAGGACAAAAATGCTCGTTACTGTCTACCTCCGCTTCAACGACAACTCCACACCAATCGTTAGGTTAACTCTGCCGAATACCTGGGAATCAACTGTCGCGGCCCTGCCTTCACTGCGCATATCAAGGCAAAGGTTACCCTCGGCCAAGCCACGCTCAGACAGCTGTATACTATATCCATTCTACCATACCTTACCTTAACATAACTTAAACTACGCGTACGGGTGATTACTCTGCCTCTGATACTGTAAGGATGTGAGGTCTGGGGTGTGCTGGCTCGTTCCACCACGCACTGACTGCAGGCCGTCCAGAACAGGGCACTAAGAATAATTTAAGATACGAACCGCAAGTTCCTCTCACACATACTACACACCCAGTCCGGCATACCTTAAGTTGAGGACTTGGTGCGTGAACGTACACGCACATTCTAGGCCAAGGCCATCCAACACCTCAATCAGCTGTTTAACACCCTTGATCAATAGGACCCTTGGCTTCCCCGCAGACGGAAGAGCTACCGCTTAACCAAGGATGCCCTTAGTAGGTAAATCAAGCCTTTCCTCCCTTCTTATGAAATTCCGTCAGTTAAGTCGCACTGGGCATGATCACTGCTGGACAGGTGACGCGGCAGTGTCCGAAAACATGAGGCAGAAAACTGCCAAGCCTACATATCCCTTTGGGCCTCTCGCATCTGGCCCTACCTCACTTGACGAAACCGCAAGCGGCTGCTATAAGTTAGGCAGCATCCGGCACTGAACCCATAATTTGGTTTCACATCCCGGCGCCTGAAGCACAGAGACAAACCACCACTGTCGTCATTACAGTGTCACAAAAGTTTGCGGAAAGGCACTATTAGACCTTTTATTCGGACTTAGATGCAAAATTCTATCATGATCATGATCATCATCGTCGTCGTCACCGTCATCTGGTTTTTAAAAGTTTTGAAGACCACAAACAAACACACATGTAACATTTCGCAGTGCAACTAGTAAAATATGTATTAGAAAAAAGAAAGCGTTGAAGGAAGACACATTTATACAGGAGGCCAAGATTTCAATACTTGAGAAAGTGTCATACAGGAACAAGATATCAAAATATCGGCCTTTTTACTTTTATTATTTTGACGATGTACTAATATAAAATTTTAACACAGCAAACAATATCATGTTTGCACAGGCCCAAGTCTGTGCATAATGGGAGGGAAAATATTATCTTGTAATTTTGTACGTAACAATTTTAAGTATGCTAACCGCTACTTTTTAGGAAATCACTTACTTCAAATGTTGTAGAGAAGTCACACATAACGTTGTAGGAATCCACGCATCTAAATTTGACTAACCTCAGGTTTTTTTTAGGAATTCAAATACTATCCGATGTAAAGAGTAGTTCGTGTATGGGGAAATTCCTCAAAATTCTTTTGTGGTGCACATTTGGAAAATACTGAACTTTATATCACATTTGGTGTTCACGCGGCTTTTGGACTTTATTTACTCTGTCACGCACAGATTATTCAGAGAACGTATTGCATTCAACCCAAAACCTCTATATCAAAAATTGTATATACATCCACGTTTTGACGTTTAATGCATTGAAATATAAAATTATTCACGTGCGCACACACAGTTTATTTTCTAACAATGTGTCCTTTTCCGGGAACTTATATTTAAAAAAACATTTTTTTCATAAAAACCCTGTATTTTCAGTTAAATTTCGTTATTCAATTATTGGGTGAAATAAATACTCCCTCTAGTTACTGCAGGATATAGTAAAAGTAAAAATTAGTTAATCATTGCCCAGAACATTTAATTTTAGGTAAAAAACGGAATAAAATAAAAAATGAAGAAAGCGCTAAAATGAATTTCACAATAGCGTTCTGCCAATATTCAGAGAGCAGTTTCAGTGGTCCAAAACGTAACTAAAATGTCATAAACTACTTATATTACTTCAGTTAGGCCTATAGTTTCCACGAAGAGACCATAGCTGAAGTGATGTAGCAGCTTGTATTTCTCTGTGAGACAAAAAGTCTAATGGTCGTTCAGAACAGTCTGCATACTGAGATAATTAGCTTCCTGTTTGCATGCATCAAGGGTTGTAGCAAGAAGCGTAATGAGTTCATGTAAAGACAAATGTGAACTGTTTATAAATTAGCTATCCTCCGGTCTTTATTCTGTTTGCATTTGAGCAAGCTTATAACGAATACGTGTTTGTTACAGATGTTAAGAGCTATGTGTGTAGTTTTTACATTAGCAACACGTTCCGGCTTAGATTTAATGCAGTGCAAAGTATGATGCATATAATTTATACCAACTGGCTTACCCAACGTTACCCGGGTGACATTTTAAACCTCTGCTGGTTATTTAATTAATTTAATTTACTACCCTGTAGTTTACTAATCCTTGTAGGCTAATCTAAACTGTTTTAATTAAATAATCTACAGTTTTCTTAAATATGCAATTTCTTAGTTTTGTATCCAGCAGAAAAAAGCAAACAAAGAAGCTGATATTCTAGAGAACTTGTGCGAGGTACCGATTGATGTATAATAATCAACGAAATAGAAAACAAGTACTTTATAAATTTTGGAAACACTACTATATTTTGGCAAATAATTATACATTTTCGAAATGACTGTCAAATATAAAATTTGAACTTATAAATAAATGACGATTCTTCACTGCACGACCCCGTTTCGTATTCTTAACTTTTCTCATTTAATCTCTTGCATTTCACACAACTGCACACTTATGCCTGTGTTATGGATAATAAAAAGCAAAATAAAACAAATTTTACCCTATGGCGCCATTTGATTCAATTTATATTCGTGTATTTCTTGGTGGAAAATTAAATTTAGCGTAAACTTAATACATATGCGGCTTTGTTATTTACTGCTTATTTGTACACAAAGTAACTAAAACCTCTAAATTCTGAATTATTTATAACTATAGGCTTAGAACAAAATCATACTGATAGTTTACCTTTACCACTTCAATGTTATCTGGGCGTTTTCTTCCTTTTTGTGGGTGCATATTTAATGCAATTTTATTCACGTAGTAGAAAAGTATGCGTAGCAATATACTAATTTTTTAAGTCAGGCAACTACAGGTCGATAGTAAATTGACAGTTCGCCACACCACACACTCACTCACTCACTCACTCTAAAGTCAGTATCAGTGACTTCACTACTGGAATCATATAAATAAACATTGAAAACAAACGTAGCATTCAATAAACGTGTGTAACTGCATTAGAGAAAAGTTCTCTGGCGTTCCCTTTGGAGTTTCCAAACAGTTCTTTGTTTTCCAGTGATGCGCTTATCCCAATATAAATACAATCTCCAAATAGTGTTTATTTTGCCACCTGTATTAGGATTCTTTCATGTATATAATATCTTCAATATACCTATAAGGTTAATAACGAACTACATACATTAATATAATACTTGTTTATATTTACACCTTCAGTATTCCTATATGTCCCGGATTACCACAAAGATATTTTCAAAAAACTGTGTTACCAACGTCAAATTAGACGATCGAAAGAATTATATTGCTATCATGCCGATTATTCCCATACACCTTATATATTATCACAACGTTTTCATTCATTACTGCTCTACCTGAGGAAATATATGCAGTATCTTAAATAGAGTAAGTACATGGAAAAATGTGCAATAAAGTAGTCGAGGTGAAATGAGGCATATTATAAGTTAGACGTGAAAATAAGTCCTTATTAATGAATGCCTAAGATTGTAGGAAGCTGTATATTAGTGATGTATTTATTATATTAATATTATTATTACTATTACTATTACAACTACTATTACTATTACTATTGCTATGGTTATTATTATTATTATTATTATTATTATTATTATTATTATTATTATTATTATTATTATTATTATTATTATTATTATTATTATTATTATTATTATTATTATTATTATTATTATTATTATTATTATTATTATTATTATTATTATTATTATTATTATTATTATTATTATTATTATTATTATTATTATTATTATTATTATTATTATTATTATTATTATTATTATTATTATATTATTATTATTATTATTATTATTATTATTATTATTATTATTATTATTATTATTATTATTATTATTATTATTATTATTATTATTATTATTATTATTATTATTATTATTATTATTATTATTATTATTATTATTATTATTATTATTATTATTATTATTATTATTATTATTATTATTATTATTATTATTATTATTATTATTATTATTATTATTATTATTATTATTATTATTATTATTATTATTATTATTATTATTATTATTATTATTATTATTATTATTATTATTATTATTATTATTATTATTATTATTATTATTATTATTATTATTATTATTATTATTATTATTATTATTATTATTATTATTATTATTATTATTATTATTATTATTATTATTATTATTATTATTATTATTATTATTATTATTATTATTATTATTATTATTATTATTATTATTATTATTATTATTATTATTATTATTATTATTATTATTATTATTATTATTATTAAACTCCATAATCATACAAATCTCTGCGAGGTTCAAAGACCTCCTGCACTGTGTGAGAATGTATATTGACAAGTACTGTAGTTTAAATGAGGTGTGAAAAAGGCCAACAGCTGGAAAACGAACATTGCTGACACAGCACTATAAGAGTTATCGTCCGGGAAATAACAAAGGATCCGAAAATTAGTGCTGTGATTAGTGGCGGAATTGAGAAGACTGGTATTAATGTTTCGGCCAGTACTTTCCGCTGGGTTCATCGAGAAATCTGGTGTCATGGTCGAGGACCCTGTAAGAAGTTCTGAGTCACTAAGAGGAATCTCTTAGGAATCTTAGGAATCTCAGATGTTCCAAAAGAATACCAGAGTTAAAAACTAGACATCTAAAACTTTTTTTTCTGCAAAAGTAAGTTTAATGTTTTTGACTCCTATGGAAGATGTATAATCTGGCACCAGGAGAATATGGAGATGCATTAAAAACATCTAGTGCCCACAGTAACACACGAAAATGGCTCAGTGTTGTCTGGGAGTGTATGAGCGCTTCACCAGTGGGATGAGGACTATAAAATGTATATGGATATTTTGAAGCAAAACCTTCATATTAGTTCTCAGAAAGTGTCTTGAGGTTAATTTTATTTTTCAGCAGGACAACGACCCCGAAGTACTCGCTTGTGGCTGCTTTACAAAACACAAAATCAATTTCATACACACACCTAAATCACCTGATATCAACCGCATAGAGTACCTGAGGACTATTTTAGAGAAGAACATCAGAAATCACACATTTTTCAATAAAGAGCGCTTGAAGGTATACTTCAAAGAAAATGGGATGTAACTGAACCAAAGACAGCCACAGATGTATTGGAATCAATGCCATGGAGACTGAAGGCAGCAAAAAGGAAACCCACCAAATATATATATTTAGAAACACTATTAAAATTGTAGGTATGCTATCACCTTTTGTGATAAATCGAACATTTGCTTATATTAAGCGTAGATTATTAATTTACATATTTTATGGTATTTTAAATCAACAGATATATAGAATAAAAATGCATTGCTGACATCACATTCCTTTTCCTTCGAGTACTTAAAAGTTATTTCCTAAGTGTACAGAGTTTTGAGGAGATTCCATAAAATGGGTATGTTTCTTTAGTGTATGTTGTTTCGAGGTGATGATCTCGGCTCTGTTCTCAAATTAATTATTTCAGCTGATATATTAGAACAATCAAGGAACTGCGGCATGATACAGAAATTATGAATAAGTTAAGTAGTTAATACTTATAATAAAATTAAATATTAATATTATGTGCAATTGCTATAAGTGTTATGAAGCTGTAGGTTTTGCAATAGATTATGAGTAAGTTTGGTTCGATGTAAGAGGATATTACGTACGGCAATTAGAGACGGTTGGTTCCTAGGCAAATTCGTAGAAGTGGTTTCAGAGAGGGGTGAAAGTATCCAAAGTTGCCAGATTAAGTTAAGCAAGCTAGCTTGGCATTCTTGGAATATGTGAGAGTATTTCTAAGAAATTTATACACAGACTGAAGGTTGGAAATAAGGAAATTTTAGAAGTGTTGAAATGAACTGGAACCGTCGTATTGAAAGTTAGTAGTGGGGATCTTATAGTCATTGGCAAAAATGGGAGATGATTAGGCGAATTAAAGCTGAGTAGGACATTCTGGGCAGAACCTTGGCACTTCCGTTGGGATCGCCGGTGGAACAACACAAATCATCATTCTTGACTTACGTATAGAACCGCGTGGTATAGGATTTAAAAAAGTTAACTCCAAATATCTATAATTTAGTTTCCATTGGTCGGCAACTGTTCCAGGAAATTTCACACAGTTTATTTATTATTCAAAGTCGGAGTCGGTGTCATCCTTTCTTTGAACATACCCCACGTATAGATAGGTCTCTGCTTAGGAATGAAGCAGACGCACATGGCTTCAAATTGGCAAAGCATATTTGGAGCAGAACAACCTGCTTCTAGCTCAAATTGAAGCACGCAGAACAATGAAATAAAAATAAAATGGCGAGAATTTTCAAAAAAATTAAACGTTTCTGGTCGTCTGCCAAAATAAAAAACAATCTAGCGACTACAGTTTTAACCACGACTGCCTTTTTAAAGGGGGTTGTAATCCTGTTAGTCCGTCATGTAAGCTAGAATGCGTTTCCCTTCGGGGCTTTTCAACTACCAGTCAGACTTGCAAATGTCCTTGCGGCAATATCCACGTGGTCGAAAGGGTACTTAGATGTTTATAAAATGTGCACTACCAACTAAATGATATAGTAATAGATATATTTAGATATCCGCAATTCACACCTTGTAAACTCTTTGTAAATTTATCGTTATCTATGGCTGTTTACCATGACTATTTCTATACACAGCTCTACATCTGTGATTTTTGCTTGAACTTTTATTTTGTATTTATCTTTGTATCTGGCCCTTATCATGATTAGTTCTGCATATAGAACTTACTTTTCACACTAATTTTTTGTGTTGGTGCTTCTCTATGGGCGATTCCAAGCACAGACTTATAAATACGCTGATGACCTAGTAGACGAGTGTCATTAAACACATCAACACATGAATTATCTAACGACTATTGAACAACATCATGTCTTCACAGCATTTACGAATAAATTATATTTGCTGTACAAATGCACGAATTACATGAATTTGTCCCTGTAGTTATATAACACTAAAACACTACCTCATAAAATAAAATTGTAACACACCAGCACCACTTATGTATAACAGCTAACTCCTACAGTGTTACTTATGTGATATCCCATGTGTATCTTTTACCCTCCATTTTTTTTTTCTGAACTCTTTAGGTTTACCGGTTATACAAAAGTTGTTCAAAATGCAAAGAATCTCAAAGGCTACTAAAAAAATTAAAATAGAAATTGCTTTTGTTGTATCTCTTTATGGATTTATAATCAAAATTACTAATATCTGTTTCATATAACCTTGCCCCGCTGACATGTATCCCTCCGCGTGCAACTACCTTCCCCTCATCCTAATTAGCTAATGCTTTCGCGCCATAGGCTATAGGCGGTGCCTTCCCATCACATGTAAACCTGCAGTAAACGTCATAATAATTGGCAGGAAGATAGATTAAAATCATACAAATAAGAATATGAAGGCATGCAAAAATACAAGTTTATAATGAAACTGAGCAAGTTGAAACTGAATGAGTGAGCAATGAAACTGAAACAAATTTATAATGAAAGGCCTTTGGCCTTTTCCACTGGGAATTTTTAAACCGGCACACATACCTTGCAAAAATGCTTGTCTTTCAGTCTTAAAAGTCGTGTCACACCATACTTGTCATCTGTCCCTCATTCACCCAAGTCTCGTCAAGGTAGTATATTTTGCGATTTGTATCTCGGTACAGTCTGATTGTCCTTAAATAACGTCTTCGCCACACAGCAATATCGTCCATGGAGTGGTAAGTTTTCCTGTTGTCTCAATTTCATGTCGTGATGTTCCTAAGGATCTAACACACAGAGCACGGCTGTTCGACTTCTCTCACTGACAAAGACGGATTCTTCTCTGTGAGTGCTTTAAACACATGCAACACAATTCTTTTTTTCGCCACTTTGTAAAGATTTTCGCTTGCGATGCTTCAGCGAAAAACTGGCGGTGGACTCTGCCATTATACATATAATATGTACACGCGAAATAAACGACCAATAAAATAATTTAGCTCTCACACTCGGGACAACACACCTTCGAATGACGAGATATGACTAATCCAGTTCAAAACAAGGTCAGTGATAAAAGTCATATAAACAAATATGTCATCACTACCGCTAAAGCACGTGCTATCGTGCCATGTGCTTGAGAGCAAAGGAACCTCCTCTTTACTTCGTTTAAGAATTATCATGCATTTCCCATAAATCAACTCTGTTGCGTAATATATTTAATTAAAAAAGTTACGAAAATATAAATTTGACAATTCTCTTCCAACGTATAAAGATATATCACCATGTTAAATAACGAACTAATTTTTACCGCACAACAGTCTATACTGCAATAACAGCCAATGAGATGTGATAAGGTCACGTGACCGTTAAGAGATACGGGGCAATCTTATGTGAAATAAGGATTAGAAACACATTGAGGAACG
Source organism: Mantis religiosa (assembly GCA_030765055.1). NCBI lineage: Eukaryota > Metazoa > Arthropoda > Insecta > Mantodea > Mantidae > Mantis > Mantis religiosa. Next base: position 123,751,027 of record CM060954.1, read on the forward strand.
AAAAATTAAGGAAACTTTTTCCATTCAAAGTGGAGTTTGTGGTGATAAGTTGTTACGAAAATCTTCGTGTTGCATTCTTGAAGTTTTAATATTTCATCCAATTCTTGTTTCTTAGCTATGCTGGTCCCACACACAAACGTGCGCAATATATACACATCCAGGCTTATTCCAGAAAATGTTTCTATTCAATTTTCTAATGAACGCTTGGTGTCTTATTTATGATTAAAATTAAACAGTTACTCTATTTAATTTGGATAAGGTGTAGAGAATGTAAAAATCAAGTGCAGCTGTTTTAGTTGGTATATTTAGATAGTTTCATAGTAGTCTAAAGACAAGTTCGCAATTCTTTAACGTAACAGAAGTACTGGTGAAATTGTGGTGGATTCCACTTCTTGGGAAGCAACATCATTTACTCTTAAGCATGAAGGGAAAAGTATTCACCTATAGGGTCTAAAAGTCGATCCCTTTAGCCGCACTCGTTAACGTGCATACCACTTGAAGTGCCAAGGAACAGCAGACTACAGGCTCGAATCTTACTTTGGGGGATCGGTGTGTAATTTTGGTGCGCGCATGTAGTATTTGATACTGAACATAGATAACGGAGTAATCCTGAGAAGAGAACACAAATAATTACATATAAACATAATGTTTACATCCACACCTGTTGTCATAACATTATATCTAGTTTCACGAATTTGTTACTACGGAAGCTGATGTTTCTACTTCATTTTAATAATCTTTTTAGGTAACGGAAGATGGAGGAAACAGAATTGGATAGATTGTATGAATATGACGGAAATTAAGCAGTTTTAAAATATAAAAAAGGAAATTATATAATATACATATATGGCAGATTCAGACAGAGAGAGAGAGAGCAAATTTAATGACAATAAAATTAAGCTAACACAGAGTAAAATATTTAGTTAGGTAAAAGAAAGGTTGTAAAATTAAATAAACCAATTCCTGCGTGATAATGGTTGTTCAGAAGTACTGGTTACCAATACAAGTCTGCTAGACACCAACAGACCACAAATTATTAATTGCTGGATACTAGTTGTTTAACCAAGGTGAATATTGACAAGTAATCTAATAAGATAGATAGTTTTTGGTAGCTTAAATTGTTTCATTTCGTCAGTACAATTTATTTTTTAATTAATATTTTTTTCTGAGAAATAAAGAAAATTATGTGGTTAATTGTAAATGTTAATTCCAAATGTGCATATAAACATTGTCTTATGTGGGCGCCGGGGTAGCGCGGTGGTTTCGTTCGCGGCTCCCGTTCTAAGGGTCCCGAGTTCGATTCCCGGCTCTGGGGTTGGCGATTTTAAGTCGGCCCTATCCACGCCTTCACCTCTGTCTAGCACACGTGAAGTATCCCCTATGCCCAACGTGGTTCGGAGTCCACGGTAAAAACTGTAGGTCCTCTCACCTCACCGCCATCTTCACTATCACCCTATCATCGGAGGTAATGGACACCGCCCTCTGGGTGCCTCCACCTGAGAAATGGGTCCGGTCATCACTTGGTGGGGTGAGGTTACCCCGAAGGCCAAGGTTGCCATGTGGGGAGTGTTAGTAACTAACTAACATTGTCTTATGTCCCAAAAAGCAATTTTTCATTAAAAAGGAAGTTGAAGAGAATGTGTTTTTCAGCAAAAAGTTAATTGTAAAGCAAAAAGAGATAAGAACATGAACAGTGTAGCAGTTACTCTAGATACTTCATGTTTTGTTAAGAATAATCAAAGAGATTATTACTGGTAATAAAATAAAGAAGTAATGTAAAGTAGGTAATGGTGTAACCATGACAACGTAATATGATAAGTTGTTCAATGTTGTTTTTTTAATTTAATTTATTTAAAGTCGCTTTAACGGCAATGTCATATCGCGACTATGTGATAAAATATACAATATATGAAATGTTAAATGTTTTAAAAGCTTTTGTTCTTCTCATTATCAAAGTCTTATGGGTAGGATGTGTCTTTTTCCGAGTGTATGCAGAAACAATTTTGTGTGTGCATCAAAGATGCATAAGTAGCGTGTGCGCAAGAAAAGAAATAGTTCATCGTGGTTGTAGAAAGACTACATTAATAATATTTGTAATTGTATCAAAGAATTTAAATATGTTTATGAGGAATTAAATTTCCATCTTTGAACAAGAAAAGGATTATTTGTTCTTTCTTTAAAAGTTGTAATACTACATTTATCAGCCCCGTTACCGCGACCCTGGGAAAGCAAAGGTACTCATCGCTCAAGAACTACAGGTGCGCCAATTTATCCAGAGTTGCAGGAGAAACTTCTAGATTTCTTCAAGATGGTCACCAAAGATGAGAAATGTATCATCATAGCATCTTCAAGCACTATCGCATGAGCACAAAATATCCCTATAAGATGGCTTCCCAACCTGGGGCTTCAAGATAATCCACTTGGAGATCATCTCATCATAATCCTTCTAAAATTTCGCTTCAAATGTCATAAGTGACCCATAAAGTGTTTAAGCATGAGACTTGAACACCCTGAAACATTTTCAAACAATTGCTGTTATGGGATGAGAGTCTTAAAATTGATTGTCATTGTTATTCAATGCCACCTGAAATGTAAAATTTGGTATCTATTTTCACTTTCAGTTTTTTAGTTGTGCGTTAAAATAAAACATACAAAGCGTGCATAAAAATGTAGACCCATTTTTGATAATGTTTCGGGTATACAAGTTTCATACGAGTAAAATATTTTGTTTATCAAAGACAACGAATGGAGAGAAGGTGAGGAAGGGCAAAGGTGAGCTAGGGGGAGAGAGCTGGGCACAAAAAGGGGAGGAAGAGACAGATAGAAATTACATTCAAGAACATTATGCTGGTGTCTCTCTATGTCTGTAAGGAAGATTTTGTCCTTTTTCCAGCGGGGAGAAGCAGACTTGTGTGAGGCGTGACATGGGCGCCGGGGTATAATGTCTGTAGGCGTTAGAAACTCTGACGTTTAGGATTATTCAGTAAGTGTTCATATGCACTTCAGTATTGTAATTCTGTTCCTATTCCTATCCCTGCACCGCACATTACTCTTGGAGTGTATTTAATACAATAAATATATGAAACCAATATTAATAATATTTGGGTAAATTACGTAACAGAACTACTCAGTATAGCAAAAGTGGGGATGTGGTGCAAATTTATATGTTGGAAATTATAAGTTTCAAATTTTCGAAAGCGTTTTCAAAGAAGGCTTTGAGAATATATCTTTTGTTGTTATGATTAAGTTGCAATGGAATATTTTTTCAAAGATAAGGGGAACCGATGTGTTGAATTTCAAAAGCTCAAAGTATTCTGCAGATCATTTGAAATCTTTTACATATTATATGTGTATAAAGAAGTGAAACTGAAGTACTTAAAATGCATATCATTAACCGAGATTTGTACTCTCCACAGCAAAATACAAATCTAAACTCTCTTACTACAAAAAAGTTCCTTAGGTATTCTTCAATAAATATCTAGTATTTCAGATGTTCCTTATTGAGGTAGAACTCAAATTTTCTAACAAAATACGTTTAAAATAATGATTTTGAAAATAATTTTTGTTCAACAGGTAGTTTAGGCTTTTGTATATTATATTGTGACTTTGTGGGTTCGTAGAATTAAAAGTCTACAACACTCCTGTTACAACATCTGTACAGCTGTTTACTACTACTGCTCTGTTTACGACTGACTCTTGTGGAGTCGTCGCTCCCTTAAATACTTCATTGATAAATTCGAGAGATTTCTGGAACAAACAAGAAATCGACTGTTCTCTGTCAATCAAGATATCACTAGAATTTTCTATACGGGAAACTTTATCCGTGCAGGCAAGTCTTTTATCTCTTGCTATTTTTAACTGCTTATGCAAGCTCTTTATTACCACAGTCTGCCTATCAGTTCCTTTGTGTAAACAAACCGCGCGAACCCTTTTTGCGCGTACGCGCCAGTCGTAAAAAGAGGGATTCGCGAAACTGGCTCCCTCCTCAAGGCTGGTCTTCCCGAACAGCACCATCGTAGCGGGCCAGACGATCCAGGTGGGCCACCAAAATATTCCCTCGGGGCACCTTCTGGATGCAGTAGAAGGCTCACGAAAGTCGTAATCTGTAGTTTTATGTTCCGGCATATGTTAGTGCAAGAAGCGTCGACTCCTTGCTGCTGTTCAAAGGGGAAGTCAGGCATCCTGGTTTTAGCACGAAGGTGTGGCACCCCATTATTGCAGAGGGGTTAGAGAATATCTCAATAATGTATATCCCAAACAGTGGATTGGACGTGCTGGTTGCATTCGATGGCCAGCGATATCACCTGTTAGTAACTTTCTTGAATTTTTCTTATATGAAGATATATCAAAGCCAGGGTGTACGACACGGAACCAAGAAGTTTAGACGTGCTAAAACTGAGTACGTCATGCTTACCCTTCAGTTTCTCAAGAAGTGTTAAGAGATGTCTATGCTAATACTGAGAAGCGCGTACGTCAATGCATTCAACAAGATGGGCATGCATTTGAACAATTGTATTATGAATAATGTAATAATAAATACTGATTAGTCTATAAAAAGGTTTAAAGGGACATTAATGTCCATTAAATTTATTATTGTTTATTGCAATTAAAGACATAATAGCATGTGAGATGTTGATATGCCCTAAAACAGATAAGTAATAAGCTTTGGGACCTTATGAGTGGTCTTTTGTTTAGGGAAATCATTCTCCGACACAGAAACTTCTCCCTACTCCAGAAATCGAATATTTAGGTTAGTTAGGCAAATCTTTCGGCGTCCACGTTATCCGGGAGTAGATGACTTCAAGGAAGAACGACTTGCGTGGCGTGTCATTCTTTAGGGCTTCATTTGCCTAGCCCCTGAAACCTAGAATTACACCCGACTTTTATACTTTTGGAGAGATGAATTCTCATCAAATCTTTAAACTTGAAACATTTTCCAGCCTCAACAAACAGATGGCGTGACGGTCTAAAGTAATCGTGTCAATCATGCTCCTGAGTGGCATTGAACAGCCACAGGCCGCTCATCGTATCCAGGATAGCGTGGGTCAATATGTTACAAACAAATATAGAGGATTTTCGTGTGAGGCACAGAGAGCAGGTACTGTATCGGAGACCGGAGGCTTGAGTCGGTGTCCTGGAGACGACTGAGAAAAAAAGTCTTATGGAAAATAATTTGCATTAGTATACTCGAAGGTCCAGTGCAGACTACCACGCTAAGCTAAACCTAACCTGAAGCAGCGGTTCCTTATAAGCATGACCAAAACAGGACAGGTCACTGAAGTGGACCATTAAGCTGCTGCCACTCTCATTGTCGGCTGTGGCCTTTTTGGTCGAACCTCTGCTGAAATAGGTTGGGCGACTTCATGCTGATGGTATTTAGATTATTACGCCAGCAGCTGCCCAGAAGTATCACTCGCGATGAAACAGGTAGCACAGGTGGCATAGGTCGACACAGTCCTAGCACTTCCTGCAGGGATCGATCTGGTCCCTGTTAGTGAGGTTAATGAGTAATGTAGCATCGATCAACAAATGAGCGCTGCTTCTTTGAGGGCTGGTTCGCCTGAATCGCTCTATAGACTGAGGACATCATGTTCTCCGGCTGCTAACAATAGAGCACTACTGACCCACTAGACCGACCTACCATCTCACACTCAGTAGAGTTTAACTACTCATAAACATTTTCTTTAGGGACTTTTTAGAGAGATTATTGGCTTTAGGTGGGAAGAGGTTTATGGGGTAGTATGATGCTTCTCTGGGCTTATCTACAGGGCGCAAAACCCATTCTACACTAGACTTCTGCACTCTTGTGCTCCTAACACTTTACATCACTGGACTAACCGGCACGCGTTCTTCTAAAACCTCTCTCAATCTTTCGGTCATATTAAAGTTCCGTGAAATCCACAAGCGAATTACTGTTAATTTCTAACATAAGATAAATTAATCAAAAAATGTCGATAGAGTTCCATGTTCGTATGAAGTATTAAGTAATATTTGTGTGGAATGTACGGACGTTGATATAATTATGCAATAAACATTAACAATTTTTATTTTACACTCATGTGAAACTGCTAGGAATCCTATTCGGTTATGTTTTTTGATTAGTGCTGCTAATTAATTTGTATTATGTATACTGGGTGGACCATTTCACTTACGAAAGTAAACGCTGCGGAAATAGATGTCTTGAATAAAAGTCGCTTGATATTATGCAGGAAAGTAAAGTCATTAGTCGTCTTTTATTTGGAAGACGTTGTGATCGTCATTTTAGTGTCAATTCAACTCTTTTTAAATGAGAACCTACCTCTTCTATTTTGTTTTCTCACTCCCCATAAAAAATTAAACGTCTTTTGTACAAATTACTTTGCAATTCTTCTTGGAGCAACGTAAATAACACAAAAATTCTGAATGGTTGCCGTAATTTTGCCATTGAACCCTACTTAATTGATGGCACCTCAACAGTCGCAAAGTAGAGTAACTTCTTAACGGACTAGTTGCCGCTTTTGTTAGAAGATGTCTCATTTCAAACAAGGTCACAAATGTGCTACCTGCATGATCGATGTCCTTTACACTATGCGCGTGCTGGAGGGAGGTTTTAAGTAATAATTACCATATATTCAAGATATTCTCGGGAGGTGAAAAGATGATTATAAATAGACGTTTCGGGAGCATACATCACTCCCATTATCAGGATATTTTTAAGAAGTGTTATAATCACAAAATGGATAGATATAACACTATCGTTATATACCTTGATCGTTGGATAGTACAAGCTGGTCCCATTAATTGGCCAGCTCGATATCATAATCTTACATCATCAAACGTTTTCTTCTTATGGGGTTGCCTCAAGGAAAAAGTGTATTGTGAAACACCAACGACACCTGACAACATGAAGGTGCACGTACGAAATGCTTGTGCCAGTATTGAAGAAAACATGCTTTTATGGACACATGAATATTTCATTCTCAGATTTGGAAGGTGCATTGAGGTAGAAGAGCATCATTTTGAATATTTATTACCCTAAGGTACGAGGGTACCTCTCATTAATGTTTAATTATCTAAGGAAGCATCCATGTACTATGAAGAAAATGGTTTATAAATCTGTTTATTTTGTAATGAGGAAATATGATGGTTTTCCAATTACGATAAGTAACTCGACCCTTAAATGGCCATCCACGGATGTTCCAAACTACGCTTATTGTATACGGCCATTCAGCATTTTCGTCGTTATTTACATTAATGTAAGAACAATTGCAAGTTACAAAAGCTTTCAGTCCTTTATGAGGATCGAGAAAAATAAATAGAAAATATAGGTTCCCATTTAAAAAATTGAATTGGCCCTAAACTAACCATCACAACGTCCTCCAAATAGAAGACAAGCAATGACATTTACTTTCGCCCATATTATCAAGCGAATTTTATTCAAGACATTTCTTTCTACAGAACATATATAATCTATATAAAAGACTATTTACGTCTGCAGTCAGGTATATTTTGTTAACATACATTTTCACTCACAGATATACTGAAGCTCTTTAACAAAAGGTTTGTATACGCTGTTTTCCTGAAGTCCGTTTGATCCTTTATGCAAATAAGTTATACAAATGCATAATATGCGATTTTATTTCATTATACCTCTAGAATATGGATTAAGTATCTTTTAGGGACCATCTGGCAAATATAAAACATATTCCCCCTTACACTACTCCTTAAGTGTTAATGTGGAACGGAACCTTGCATATCTCTAAATGCCGTTTTCAAACTTACTGAGCATCCAGAATCAAACATGAATTACACTTTAGGTGAATGTTTTTATTTGCCTGCATAACGTTACGCTCGAGGAAAAAAATAACATTCTGTACGATGGTAAAGGTTTTCCTGTGTATAGCGCAAGGGCAATATCAAGAATCTGACACTGGCTTTTTTTTCAGGCAGTGCTCTCCTGGGAAATCCAAATAAACCTTACAAATCCAGTTTCGCCTCCAGCGTTCGATCATCGAGTAGTAATATCAAACTCAGCCGCTCACAAACAGATTAACCCGACCCCAAAGGGATATAAATGAAAGAAAAATCTGCTTTCAATATCTTTTCTGTCTACCCGACAATGTCTAATGGAAACTTCATTATGGTTACATATCAGATATCACAAATAATTTACAGACTCTCTTTTATAGGCCCGCAAAATCAATACTATATGGGGCGTATGCTGCATTTTACATTCCCGCCATTTATTAATATTTTGTGTTGAGAATGTAAAATCAGTTGTTGGATAAGTGAATGTTAAGGAAAAGAAAACGAACCTACTATTTCTTTCTTTCTATTTACACAGAGTGAATAAAGGAGAATTTTGCAAACTAAAACAGTTAAGTGCACATAACAGAAGAGGGAGAATAATCTTTGGTGTCAATAAATTTGTAAATCCCTGATTACCAAAACGGTTTACTACTTCTATTAAGTGCATGACGTTGTTTCATGTTTAGCCACACTTTTGACTATACGCTCTGAGTAATGAAGAATTTACTCTGTAGTAATAAACTACAATATGTTACATGCTCTTACATGAGATACCACTTGGTCAGAGAAATCATTTGCCGGTTTAGAAAATGACGCTGATGATTGCTAAATATATGATACACGTTATAGCATTGAATTTTAATATTCAAACCTCTTGAAAGCTAATATTACATTACAACGTTGGCATGCACAGAACATCACACAAGAGAGAAAACAATGAAAATGATTATCATTGGTGTTAGTGTTTTGTTATTATAAGTTATTACTTGAGCCCGGATCTATATGCACTAAAACAGCAAATTTATACATGCAAATATGCATTAAAATGTCAAAAATATGCACTAAAATATAAGAATATGCACTTATAAAGTAAATATTTCATTTTAGTTCACCAATATATGTTTCACTCTTTGCCAAATGACGAATCACAGTATGTTACCAAAGGTCTCTCGATGTTTTAGGGGTTAAGGATTTTTTATTGTCAGACAGAAAAGGTTTATATGCTGAAAATAATCCTTCCACATCAACAAATGTGATTGGGCAATACTTATACACTGGTGGTGACTCCTCGGGACATTTATCTGGCAAAGACTTTCCTATTGCACCTTGATATTTTGAAACTTCCTTAGACATGTGTTTGAGTCCAACACTGCGCTGAGTTTATTTTTAACCTTTTCCCCAGTTTCATCGGGAACGGCATTTAAAGAAGAATTGTTTTGTCAATCAATTGAAGATACTCGTGATACACGAGTTTCTAGACCTTTAGTAACATCTTGATATTCAGTTTCACATTCAAATGCATCCTTTGCTTCACGAATACCTGCAGTACGAGTGTCATCAATAGCTGTGATTACAGCTTTTACTTGATTGAAGTTCTCCTGGTAGAATGACACTGCCGGTAACCAGCTTACTCGTCTAGAAAGAACTGCTTCAGGCGCAAGAGACACCTCAGGCAGACGTTCTTTATACAACTGTAGGCGCGTTTAAAAACACCTTTTCCCTTGTTTGATTTTACTGTTAACTGATGGAAAATAGAGTACGTGCCCCTTCTGCAATGCGATGTAGCTCTTATGCTAAACATGATATGCATAAGTTTAGAAAAAATACTCGCAGAGACTAGCCAGCATCTGCATCTATGACTAAGACACGAACCCTGTAACAATTGAGCTCCGATTTAGTAGACCACAGAAAACGCAAGTAATCCTTTACAAATCTTGCAATCGTGCTATGGCTGGATTTTTCTAATATTTTGCATCCAAGTAAATGAGATTTTCCGGGTTCTTCTGGACATAATTTTAACACTATAAAGTTAGCCATGTATCGCCCACACGAATCCGTAGTTTCACCTATCAATATCCCGACGTTGTTACCTCCTGTCAGACCGTAGCGTGTAGCGAAGGTAAGTAGTTTTTTAAGGGTGAATTCCTCTGGTATCTTTTGTATCTTTCTGTATAGAAAGATGAGGATTATGTAATTTAAGAAACGGAACGTCGCTGGAGCAAAGACTTTATACAGGTTAGAGCAAAATGCATTAACCTCTGACTGTGGTTTCACTTGAGTCAAAAGTAACTCTTGCAAGTTTTTGCCCTTTACTTTTGACCTGAGATGTACCGCTGTTTTTGAATACTGCTCAAGTTGAAATTTTTATTACATCTTTGGCAAATCACCACTTTGCCGTCAATTGAATAATCACTACTGCCCGAAGCCCAATGTTCAATTAAGAAGGGTGTGCTGCTCTCATCTTGAGGTATTTTTACAAAAACCACGCTATTAGTAGTATCCTATACACACAAAATTTTGGAAGATACTGCACTGAAAGGAAAGTAAGAAATCATTATCTTAAAAAACGTCTGTAGCGCCTAACTACATGCATGTATTGTCAGGCTGAAAGCATGGTCCCGTTACCACTTGGCTTAAAAATAACAATGCTATTGTAGTGCCAAAGAGAAATTGTTCACTTTATTCAAAACTATCAATGTTAATCGATCTTACATAAGGTAAATAAATGTCAAATTACGTAAATATCTTTTGAATATGCACTCACCCTCAAAAACTACCTTTTCATATGCGCAGCTGCATTTTCAAAATGTCCGGGTCCTAGTTATTTCAAATCTTGACACTGTACTTTAGTGGACTTGTTCCTATCAATGTACTGCCGACCTCACGTCAATATTTTCAAGGCAGAAGTCCTCGAGTATCCAAAACGGGGAGATGATGTGAATATCACCTAGCTTTTATAACGCTCAAATGTTAGTTACTGAAATGATGTGAAGATGAGTGGCCACTACTTACATACAGGAGGCAAATAAATCCGCATCTTGGGCGGCTTTGAACCCAAGTCCATTCCCTGCCTTGAGAAGAGAGCGCCACATGTTAACCCGCTACACCAAGGTGCAGGATATGGTAACGTTTACGTACCTAAATATTTAAATTCGAATATCATTTGTTATTACATAACTCAAGAATACTGTTCCAAAGAGAATATAAAATATGAAGCGGTTAATGTTATACCATTTGATGGCTTCTAAACATTAAGCAGAAAAACTCACTGTAAAGTCGTCTGTAATTGTGACAATAAATAACATAATTGAAAAAGGAATAACTACAATGAACTTGGTATTTGAGCTTACCATCGTCCAAATATGCGACACCATTTCCACCAATCTCCTTCACTCAAGTAATGGAGCTGTTGCGGAAGTTTTCATTTTCTCAAAAATTGCTCTAAGGGTGTCAATTAAAGTACCACAGAGCGGGGTGGTTCAGGCGATTTCGTCTGTGGCCCGCAGTCGGGAGGCCCGAGTTCGAATCCCGTGTACAAATGATTAGGTTATTTACAACCTCCGAATTTCCTGTCCCTCCATTTCATTTCCACTATCATTTCACATTATATCTCATCCGGTAATCTCTTTCACGGTACGAAGTGTCGGGAGCTATTTCAGGGTGCAGGGCGTGATGATATGCTCTGAGGAAAACTTCTTCCTGCTCCGGAAGATCGGTTGCCGGTCTTCGAGCTTGCGGCTGGGATCATTTCGAAACCGTCTGCTGGGCCCGTATCCATACCGCAGTAGGGGGCATATCCGTTGTCCTGGCCTGCCAGGGGAAGTCGCTAAGTAAAATGTAGAGACCCTGTCCTCTGTATTTTCGTGGCTCCTTGGGACGTCCACCCTCTATCTCTTGACGCATCATCTTCCTCCCAGGGTTGCCCCACTGGGGGGCATAGGTAAAATGGAACACGACTAGTATCCGTGCCAAACGCCCTCCGTAGTAAATCCTAATCCTAAGTACAAATAGATGCGATTTAGTCACAAGAAATTTAAGATTTGTATTTATTTTTCTAATGTCCTAAAACCTTTATAGAAAAACTAAAAATCAAGTTAGGATTTTGGGTATTTTTTGGATCTCTTCTTTTACGTAATGAATTTTGTACCTTAAACTTTCATTTGTGAAGCTTTCTTGATTGAGCTGCTCTGGGTATGGTTGACAAAAATAAAGAACTTATGACACGAAGTAAATCACGACGGCCACTATGCTATATTAAAAGTGTGGATATTATGATTGTGCAGAGATTTGTTTTGAAGCCAGCCGACTGTTACAAAATTAATGAGTAACAAAATTCTGTTTAATGCATAACTCGACAAAGCGTTGAGGTGTATTGACCTTCAGGTGACCAGGGCTGTGAGCGTCTCTTATCGGGTCTTATCTGGTCAATTAGTAAAGTGAAATGTTAGTAAGTTGATGTACAGAAAGTTACGAAATACAAATAGAGCGATTGGAAGCTGCGTGTGTCTATATAATATGATTTCTCGCGCCTGGCGATGTATGACACATGATTATATCTGAACAGAGTATACATATACTGGACTAGCCGTGTATGTGCGATAAGCTTAGGTAAACATCTGTGTTGCGAATTTTTGTCGATACGCTTTCTCGCTTTGCCATGTAATACATGTGCCTGTATGAGTGTTTAGCGTTGAGTGTGTGTGTGTGTGTGTGTGTGTGTGTGTGTGTGTGTGTGTGTGTGTGTGTGTGTGTGTGTGTGTGTGTGTGTGTGTTTATGTTTCATGACTCATAAGCAAAAGGTAGGTTAAGCACAAAGCTTGATTATTTAACTCGGCGTTTTCCAGAAAGATTTTCTTTTCGCATCGGGCTACATTTTATATGAACATATCTTATTTACTTGTGTTTACTTTTTCAAAAATGGTTCTACTATTTTTAATAAAATGACTTATGGTTTTATATATTTGCATGAGAAGTGAGCTGCATAACTTAATGTTTTTCCGAATAGCCTGTGAATTCCCCTTCATCCTGACATAATGTTGAGTAACTCGTCAACTGTAACATTTAGATGCTCACTATACAAAAATGTATATCTCTTTAAAAGAGTGCATTAGAAATTTAGAAGATATTATTCCTGGTTAGCTTATATTGCCTTAATACCTTTTAAAGCAACCAAGTTCGTATTCAATTTCGTTCTCGTGGTCATGCAAAGAGATCTAAATTTCATATCACTCAACGACCCACTTGTACCAGATTTAAATCGTGACTAAGCCCACTGCAATGTCCTATTCAAAATGTACCTGCAACGAAATTGTAGTATAAACATTTCTGAAAACTTTTATTTCGATTGCCATGGAATACATAAACAATACTGTATAGAAAAGTGGTAAGCGTAATCTTACATTTTGTTTTTCTCGGTATATTCCTCAGCTTTCTTAGGTTTTCGGAGGGGTTTTACTTGTGCTAAAGTCTATTAACGGTTAAGATGCCAGCCGAAAACATGTTCCAGAGAATTCAACATCAGATCTGAGTGAGTAATCTTTAACAGAAAATGTCATATACTCATAAAAATTATAAATGATGTTTCACTTTAAACATTTTGATGGTAAATATAATAAGTTATATATTTGTCGGATTCAAATTTACAGCACCTGCACTGCACGCTCTCAGTAGTACTCATATAACAGTCAGGTATGGTGTTGTCATTTTTGGAATAATCATGCGGTTTTCATATTGTTTTCTTAGGATAATAAATTGTTAGTGACTGCTGAGCGCTACATAGGATTTTAGAGGACTTCGTTACCAGAGCTAATTCCTCGGGAATCGATCTCGAGGATATGGTTTCGGTACAGAAGATATGGCTACAGTCCACATTGGACATTTTTTCAGTACATTCGTTAAAGAAGTGCTACAAAACGACGTGTTTTTATAGGAAAGTCAATTCAGTATGCAACTACTTACTTTGGAGTTACCTGTAGTCTCAAATAGGAAACTAAGGGACCGAAGGACGTTATACAGAAAACCAAAGAGCGTGAAGCAATAAACGATGCATATTCTACATTAAGGTATCTTCTTCTACAGTAAGGTATCTTAAATTATAGGGACCATTTATGAGGCGTGCTGATTGTCATGTCCCTAAATCATATTGCCTTTATATAGCTACTGTGAACTGTTACGCAGTTGATTGTGGTTGTGTTAATTCTTTAAGTTTCGCTTTAGATTTCGGAATAATATCTAGTGAATTCATTTTCTTTCTTTTTATTGAGGTGAAAGTAACTTTAAACCCGCAATAACTCGCTTGATATGAGATAAAAGGCGACATTTATAGTAGAGAAAACTTTTAGGAAACTGGGAAGGTGACGCCATTGTGAAGGGTGTCAGTGGTAGTAAATATGTAAATGGGCAAAATGTATTAAAAGCTCACGATGATGTATTGAAATCGCAGATGCATTAGCAATATTATAGCACTTTGTGCAATAAACATCACACCAAAATTCGAAAAGAGATAATGAACTTAAAGGTGTAATAATGCAGGAATCAAAAACTGTAGTTGTAAATTTATGGAAATATTTAACAATTCTTGTAAACTGTGCATTTAAGAATGCCTACTGCGTTACCTTTAGTACTATGCATAAGGAAATTGCCAATTCTCTTTTAAAATCTTATAAGCTTGGAATGAAGCAAAGAGCTCGCAAGATTGCAAAAGTATGAAGTCACAGAACATCTATAGAATTTCCTACTGAGCTTTAACATTTAACATTTATATCACACTTGGCAACCATAGCAAACTGTGCAGATAGTTGGGAGTTTAAGAGAAATGGAAAGATTTACATATGTATTCCGTTGTCCCGCCATGGATGTTGACTCGTGTCCTCCCACTTTAACAGAATTCTTAAGCAAAGACAATCCACATTCTGACTTACTGTTCTGACTTACGACTGTCCTCTAACCTCTGTTTTAAGTCCAGCCACTTTCGCAGTTTTGACCTAAATGATAATTCCTGGTAGGTAATATCAGCATTATTTTATCAATAAATGGCGATTTGTGGTTTTCACTCACATAACTACATACATACATACATAAAATCTTGCTTTCAAGAGAAGTTTGGAATCAATAACAAAATTATGATAATTTTTTAACAGAAAGAAGAATTGATCAAGGGCGAAAAATTCAATTCTCTTCTTTGTTGAAGGAACAAACTAGCAGAGGTACCGGGAGCACTTGCCATCACTGGTACAGACACAACAAAACAAAACTAATACGATGACGAGAAACCTGTTAGGAAGACAGATGCAGGGGACGTGTGACTAATCGGTTCTGAAGTTAGCGACTTTCGTAATTTTTCCCTGGTGACAAAGAGAAACTTCGTGTGCACAGAAAAAGAAAAGTATCTAAGGAAGCTCCTGGGTGAAAAGTGTTTCTACTCTGCATCCTTACACTTCTAATATTCTATTCTCTTCGATGAATTCCATTAGGTCTTGTAAATCATAAAGTGTATATACTTGTTTTTCTTCTAACTGATATCCATATGAAAATTGAACTTTCTGCAAAACTTAAATTACATTGTCTTTAGTGCTTTAATAAGTATTTTTCATTTACGCATATATTTCTTTGCATCTAGAGATATACTCAGACCAATATACACTTTTATGAATGACCCAAAATATATTCTAGTGACACTTATATATTTTGCTTAGTAGCCCTTCCCCTTATTCTGTTACTATCAGGTTAAGGCAGAAAGGAAGTGTGTATATATATATATATATATATATATATGTGTGTGTGTGTGTGTGTGTGTGTGTGTGTGTGTGTGTGTGCCCGCCTTGGTAGCGTGGTGGTAGCGTGTCTGCCTCACGTTCAAGGGGTCCCGAGTTTGAATCTCGGTCAGGGTGAGTTACCTGGATAAGATTTTTCCGGGGGTTTTCCTTATACTGAAAGAGAATGTCGGGTAACTCCAAGTTCTATGGACCCTGGGCTCATTTGAGCATCATTTCACCCATTCCATTCATCGTCCGATATGACAGCGTCGGAGGACGTAAATTACAATATATATATATGTGTGTGTGTGTGTGTGTGTGTGTGTGTGTGTGTGTGTGTGTGTGTGTGTGAAATACAAAAGCACATTTTGGAACTAATCATAAGACTTGTGGACAAACTACTTATAACAAATATTTGATGTAAGCAGATATCTTTTCTTGTTTTAGAACAATGCGCAATGGGCAATTCTACTGCTACGGCAGTGGCCTGAGCTGATTTCATTAATGAACACCTGTAAACATGTAACCCCGATGTAACCTGTTTTCAAATATAGCAAAACTTAGTAAACTATATTGGATTACTAAAAGCAAGGGTAATTAAGAGTGTAAGTAACTGCCAAGAGCTCTTGTGTACAGCTGGATAAATCCTTTTGGCCAGCAAAATTTGTTTTGTTGAAAACATCAGCAACGGTGATTTATTAATTACTGAAAGGGAAACCAAACTTAAATTACCACTAAAGGATACTCTGAACAGGTTTGTAATTCCCTTTGAAAGGACATTAAGTCTCAGAAAGTGACTATTAGAGTGCCATTCAAGCGACAGGCCCCTGATTCTTTCTATAGTTGGGAGTCAATCACATCAATACTCAGAGCATGGTCGCGGAATTATGTGATCATGTGTGCATATTATGCAGCGTTTCAGTAGGTGCAACTGCTGAAACTAAATACGGATTAATGATTTAGATGCTCTGCTGTTGACTGAATGAAGTAGCTTTATCCGTAGAAAGGCTTCTTTCTCAAAAGCAAGGGGGAAGCCCTTAAAATAAATTAATAAAACAATAAGTATAAGAAATAAAAAAAAACTAAATGCTTCCATGATAAGCAATTTCAGTGATATTGCTACTGATATGAATGGATAGAGCTCAAAGGAATCTTCAATATTTTAAATAGTGTAATCGACTTACTATATGGTTAAATAAAAGCTAATCCCAGATTGCAAACCCACGTTTTACTTTTACGTTTTTGCGTCTTCCATCAATAACAGAATCGTACCATAAATCAATTAAAGAAAGAAAAACATACGAGCTTTTCAAAACATGAATTGAATCAATATACGTTCATCTTTAGAAGTGAATCATCAGTCAGGTGCTTTCACTGCACAATCTTAATTAATCGCATAGTTTTACTGAGATTAAGTATGTGTAACAAAGAACATATAAATAAAGTACATGTAGTGCATGATTTTCTGCAAAATTAATATTTCTGAGCTTTAGGAGCACTTAAGAATGTTACGGAAAGCTATTTGATGCAATCCCTACATTTATGATTTCTTAGAATAAAATAAAACAAAAACAAACATTTATATTAGAATGCACTAGAGTTTATTTTTATCTGGTCAAGAAAATATTGAATGTTTAATGGACTACCACTTCAGATATTTAATTTTTATGAAGCATTTCTTTTTGACGATAATGTACTCTAAGTCTAATTTTCTGATGAGTGAAGTTATGGAATATTAAGTTGATGTAGCGAACCTCTTATGAACTATTTCAAAGCAAATAATATTTTAAATTGTGGAAAACACGACCGTTTTGCCCGAAACTCGAAGTAAAATCACAAAATAGGTTTAACTTCTCGACTGCTTACCTACAGTACGCAGAGAAGGTACTACTACATTCTACACAAAATTCAACACAGATATTTCTTCGGAATGCATAAGTTGAAATGTAAACTAACACAAATCATTCCTAGAAAAATGTCTGTACCTTTGATGAGCCGTGTGTGTATATTTGTGTGTGTTTTCGTTGGTGTTTGTGAACGCATGTGCCCGTTCGCGAGATTTATAATTGTTTAAGTACGGCATGCTCCATTAAAATAGAAGCAGTACTACATGGCACTTAGTACACTGTGTGCCGTGCTAATTTACCCATATAAATAACAATATAGTTGCATCAGAACATATGGTTCTACGAAGCCTGTTCATTAAAGAATGATCACAATTTTTTTGACAACGTACCTTTACTCTTCCTCATAATTTTGATGGTCCTTCTCAAAATAGTCTCCCTTGAATGAGATGCACTTGTCCCACCGTTTCTGCCAGTGTTCAAAAACAGGCTGGAAACAATTTTTGACAGATCCTTCAAAATCGCCTCCGCAGCCTTCACCACTGCTTCTGATTATGGATAACACCTACCACGAAGACGTTTCTTTAAGTTAGGCAATAGAAACAAGTCACATGGGGCTAAGTTCGAACTATAGGGAGGGTGAGGGATGCAAGATATTCAGCAACAACATTGGCAATGTGCAGCCGCGCATTATTGTGGTGCAGCACCCAGCCTGCTTCACAGAAATGTGGTCTTTTGTGCCTGATATGGACTTGGCAATGTTTCCAGGGCATTCCTGTAGTATTGTCCAGTTACTGATGTGCGTGCAGATACAACATGCTGATAAACCATTCCATGAATATCAAAGAATGAGATGACCATAACTTTCCCAGCAGAAGCAACCACTTTTGCTGAAGGAGATTTCCACACCGAGCTTTGCTGTTTGCTCTCAGGATCAAAATGATGTAGCCAAGTTTCATCAGCAGTGATTACGTTTGAAAGAAACTCCGGATTTTCCTCTAACATCAACTTTAACTGCATGTTACCTCCATTGCAGCGGTAGGCGATACTAAACATGTCTGAACTTGACTGGTTCTCATAGGCGGAAACCAGGAGTACCAACAATGAAACTACTACGGCTTGTTTGTTTCACATTAGGCTAACACAATATAATAAGATTGAATTTTAGAGCGAAACATTATGACCATAAAAAATTATGATCATTCCTTATTGAACAGCCTTACAGTACACTAATGCTATAATTGTTGAAGTAGTACACACACTTGTTTTTATTTGCTTATTCACACTCTAGAGTTGATATGGTTTTATGGATTTTAGACAGTCAAGAGATTCCCTTGTATATTCACTAATTAATTTAGGTTCTTTAAATGTTCATTTCTCATACTGGTCTAGTATTGCTGTTTTGAATTGGGTTCATTCACTATGTTTGAGCACTGAAACAGAAGATAAACTACGGTCTGTTCTGCTCCTCCACACGAGCACATGTGAGAGACTTTTGTTTGAAATTTAAGGAAGTAGGAGTTAATCCTACCATGTCCAGTTAGGAATGTGTCACGTTTCCTGTTACTGGTACATATACTTTCAATCTGCCCTCAGGACTTGGGAAGAATGATTTGGTTACTGCTACTTTATTAACTTTTTTCCAGTAAATTTCCCGTTTTTGAAGACTAATATCCTGAGTGCACATATGTGTGTATGCTTGTGTATAGGATGCATTTATGTTGAAGTGTGCATCTGTGACTGTATGTATGTATCTGTGTTCGAGGTGTGGGTGCGTCTAGGTGTGTGAATATGTGCTGAGGGTGTGTCTGAGTGTGTTTGTGAGAGCGAATGTGTGTATTTGAATGAGACTGAGTGTGCCTGCGAGCTACTTAAAATGTGTGCATGTTGATGAGAGAGAGAGAGAGAGAGAGAGAGAGAGAGAGAGAGAGAGAGAGAGAGAGAGAGAGAGAGAGAGAGAGAGAGAGAGAGAGAGAGAGAGAGAGAGAGAGAGAGAGAGAGAGAGAGAGAGAGAGAGAGAGAGAGAGAGAGTGTGTGTGTGCGTGTGTGACTATGAATAGAGTGAATGAAAAGTGCGTTGATTTGAAATTTCGTATACAATTTCAGTATCTTCCATAGATGCAGAATAATTTTCATGAACATCGTTCCACTCCGAACTACCTTCTACATGGGAAATGTTTCATGACTTTGAACCAACTATTTTTAATATCAGATGTTTAAGATATATGTATAAAAGGTACGATGTATATCTTTGCACTGGAAACAGATGGAGGTATATGCTAAGAAGCAAACCCAATATTTTATACCTGCACAATTCCCTGCTAAATACTCAGATAAACCTTTTAAGTTGTCACAGTACCCGTATATTGGTTTCCTAAAGCTGGTGATATTTTATATACGAGTTCAAATATTCCAGATTTATCCAGGGATATTAATGACAGAGGCGCAAATGCATGTCGTCTCTAATATTACTTTACTTACCTTTTATTTTATATTTATGATATGAAATTTACTGGGTATGAAATTGTTGCTGTGACGCAGTGAGCTAGATTGTGGCAGCTGTGGCAGCCGAACACGGAAACCTTCAAGGTTCAATTTCGCCCTTCAGCGTGTGGCTTTCTAGCTCGAATGATCTTCGAGTGTTCAGTACATTGAACTTCTAGGGGAGGTAGGAGTATCACTAAAGATCTTTAGCTCGAGGTATAAGACCCATAAAATGCAGCCGCAGCCACCGCCACCGCCGCCACCCCCAGGATATGCTAACGAACCTTTTTAGTGTATTCGAATGTGTACAAGCTCTTTAATTTGCTGCTCTGTGTACTGATCTAGCTTTGATATAGCAATGAGTCCAGATAGGATTTAGTTGCACTCTAAGGTATACTGAACGTTGTAGCGTCATTAATGTAAGAACGCATTATTTATCTTCGATTTTTTTTATCACCAGTAGAGTCGGAATACCTACTCAATGAATATTTGCCGAACAGACTCTCTGTAAGCTGCAAGAACAACAAGTTATTTCTCTATAAATCGCCAGCTTTCTTGTCTACAAAGGTTTGTTGTGACATCTCCTGAAATTTCTGTGTGTTAAAATATTTGGGCCCTTTGCATTATAAAGCACAAATTATATTACTGTCTCATAACGCATCAACCTCTGTATGAAACAACCTTTGCGGCACAGATTTAAGTAGGAAATGAAGTGAGACAGAAACAGCGAAGAGCAGGGTAAGCAGTTCTGCGTATTACGGCCACGCATTATACTGCGCCGATCCTCGTCAGAGGGTGGACCGCAAAATTTCAACAAATTAAACGGGATATCTGGGAGGCAACAAGGGACCGATGGATTAAATAGTAAAAGGTATACGGCAACATCTATCACAAGGTGAATGTGTGCATTTCCCTACGTAAGCCGTACCAGAAATACTGGTGGATCTGATTTAAATATTTATTTTATTATTTATTTTATTTCACCCCTTAGTTATATACATGTTGATATTGCCCGACGACTATCTCTTGCTGTCTACTCAATTGAAGAAATACATACATATATATGTCACATATTTTGTTTGTTTTTTTAACTCCTTCTTTTGAACGAAATTAGGTCACAATAAGAAATTAAGTTCAAACTGTCTCTTTTTCTCACGAATACAAGGCACCAGGCCAGAAACTGAAAGCCGGTTCAGCCACTTACACCGACTGACTCAAGGGTAAAAATCCATTTCTGAGCAAAGCTCGACCCAAGGGCACAGCGCTGCCAGGCACTTAAAATATATATGTAACTCCAGGCTACACCACTCGGCCGATAATGCAGTGAGCGGCCGGCTCAATAAGAAGTCCATGTAGATAATACTTATTTCCAATTTGTATATATCACAGTTGATTTAAGGAGAAATTTACCTACATAAACATGTAGGATAGCGCTTAATTAAAGCCATTTATCATTCCAATGGAATCTATGACCATCAAACTGAATCTCTCTGTTTGCTGTTTTCTCTGCAGCATTTCCTGGCAGGGCAGTGTCTCTAATTCCACGGGGGATGAGGGAGATTCTACAAACTTAAATCTGTTTTGCTCTTTCCCCCTGCCTTTTTTGTTCTCACAAGCGTTAACTTCCCGTTGTGGTCCAAGCGGTGGGAATTAACGTAGAACAATTGACCAAACGTGTCTAACCTTCAGCGGTGGATTCCAGAGGGTTTTTACCCTCCGCGTTAGTACACCACAAATTTGCCGTGTCACGTGTAGTTACATTTACTCCTATCGACAGTTGCAAGGGTCTTCCTTAACGCTATTGTTCAGTGGTATTTTAGAGCTGTAGTTTGTGATGGCGTAAGCTAGCTGTGTTAAATAAACCAATGGCTTTATTAGAACTGACTCCTTTTAACACCTAACGATCATGGTGTCCATGGTAAAAGAATATTTACTTAGTAGTTTTATAGAATTTAACGGATTACTTTCATTAATATTTAAAGAATATTGACATGTCTTGCGGTTCGTGTCTTAATAGCGTCTTCTTGGGCCTAATTACAACCAAGACTATCAAAATAAGTTTCAGCAGCAAATAGACTGCCTGATAAATGGAAATGGGTATAAACAGCTGCAATGTTCACAGTTGGGTGAAGTTCTTCTGTTTGTAGCTTTTGTTACCTCAAATACTACAGCCTACAGTATCTCATATTTCGGCATTTATTATACACGATTCTGTAATTTACAGATATAATGCATATTATATCACAAGTGTCCTTTTGATATAAAACTAAAAAAAAAAAATAGTTGCAATTGACCCATGTGAGGAACAATGATTGTAAGCTGTTTTTCCAATAACACATTATTGCTAGGGTACCCTGTAGTATCATCAAGTGCATTAAATATAAGAAAATGCTTAAATGGAAGTATTTGCTTTCATATTTACATTCACCATCTAAGCAAGTATGCTCTCAGTTTATTTATTTTTTTTTTTTCATTTAACATCACGTTTTGAGAATTATACAGGAAAATGTCTTAAAATTCCGCATAATTAAAAGTAATATTCCGGTAAAGTAGCGGCACATTCGCAGATGATTGCAGCCGAAACGTGATTAAGTGCAGCCGAGACGTGTAGCACACCTGTAATGAAAGTTCCAATTTTCCAAACTTTTGTGCTTTTCATAGCGTTTCGCCAATGTATGGAAAAGCAGTAGCGAAGAGATCGGACCAAGAGAGATTGCCCTTTGGTTTCAAAGAGTACAGAAATCCGACCACAACCTATATTGTCAGTAAAGCCATGAAAACAAAATGATCCTTCGTCCGTAAAAATACTTAAATGTTGGTCAATGTAGTGATGATTAGCTATATTATAAGTCAGTTGCATGTACAGTGCGAACCACATAAACCTGAACCATTTGAATAGGTCACTTTGAAAGCTCTGGGAGTTGACAACAATTGACAATTGTTGACAGCTGACAGTCTTGAATGCGCAGTCATAACAGCATTACACTACGTGAGTGTGGTTACATTTTGAAAACACATTGGAAGACAAATTCCTTGGTAACAACACAACGGCAATTTCGAAGAAAATTTAATGTACGCGATGCTCCGACAAGGCAACAATTTTACAACGGGGTGTCAGAAAGTCATAATTATCACCTGGTAGTTTATATTCTAGAGTGATGAATATTTTTCAGTATCATTAATCGCTCGGGACATAATGTTGGTAGTTTCAGTGATTTGTGTCCTTTTGTATTTTTACAGTGTGTACCAGAAGTGACTGATGTGTAAGATGGAGAAAATTGAGGCTCGTAGTGTGATCAAGTTCCTGCATTTGAAGGGCAAAACTGCCCGGGAAATCCATGATAAGGTGGCAGCTGTTTATGGAAATGATCGCCCATCGTATGACACTAATGTGAGGAGGAAAAGAATGTCTCTGACAGATGAACCAAGACCTGGTAGACCGTCAATGACAGACGAAGCTGTCACAGTGAAGAAAGTGGAGTGTTTTAATACTGAAGATAGACGAGCAACCAAACAAATAATTATGAATGAGATACATCTTAGTTATGGTAGTGTGCACAATATTATTCATGAGGAACTGCACATGTCTAAGGTGTCTGCAGGGTGGGTTCAACGTTTGCTAACCACTTTCTAAAAGCAAAACATGGCGTGACCTTTCAAGAAATATGTTGATGTTGTTGAAGAGGATGAAGATTATTTTTTAATCGTCTGGTAACCATGGATGAATCGTGGATTTATCAGTATTCTTCTTCTTCTTCTTCTTCTTCTTCTTCTTCTTCTTCTTCTTCTTCTTCTTCTTCTCTTCTTCTTCTCTTCTTCTTCTTCTTCTTCTTCTTCTTCTTCTTCTTCTTCTTCTTCTTCTTCTTCTTCTTCTTCTTCTTCTTCTTCTTCTTCTTCTTCTTCTTCTTCTTCTTCTTCTTCTTCTTCTTCTTTCTTCTTCTTCTTCTTCTTCTTCTCTTCTTCTTCTTCTTCTTTTCTTCTTCTTCTTCTTCTTCTTCTTCTTCTT